>VYZV01024595.1:1528-52275 GCA_013401275.1 Pandion haliaetus | reverse complement strand
CCCCCCCGCCCCCGCCCCAGTCTTGCACAGCCCTTCTCTGCTCCCTTGCTTCAAGCGCAGCCCTGGAGGCACAATCTAGTTGTTTCATGAGGAGTTCTGCTCTGGAAAATGTCCCCTTTCTTACTCGACGGCGCTGCCAAAGATTATTGAAAGCCTGTATCTGCTGACTCCAGTGACAATTTCTATTAAGTTTTCCATCACCAATTTCTATGGTGATGCATGAACAAAAAAGAGCACAGCTTGACTTTCAGCTCCAGAGCTATTTTTATGAGGCTGGCTGTTAAAGACAAAAGAAAACATTTTCTTTCTAAACTAAGCATGTTTGACATTGAAGGTCAATGAGAGATAATACGACCAGAACTCTTGATGTTTATGCACACAGTTGCTTATGGAGCAAATTAAATGATTTAATGACCTGATGACTTCCTCTTCTGTCTTCCCTAGATGAAATACAACCCTCTTCACCCTTTTGTGTGCCTCTCAGCCTGTCCCTTCACCCAAAAACCCTTAAAGGATTTTGTCTGTGAAATCCGCACCTTCCATTACCCTTGCCAGGTGCAGCAACTGGAATGCCTGAAATGAGATTCAAGGGCGTCGTGTGACTGCTGCTGCCATTACGCAGATGGTCATTTCTTCCCTTGCTAATTAATATCAAACAACTAAGAGAAAGATTAAAAGGTACCGTATGCCTCAAAGCCTTTTTTTTTTCCTTATATTCTCTGAAATAAAGAAGGAAATAATCCTGGAAACCAGTTGGTCAGGGAAATGCAGAGGGTTAGTATCTGTTGATGCTTAGAGCTGCGCGTGAACCTAGCCCTCCTCCGAGGAGAGGGAGGGAGGGGGAAGGAGAGGTGTGGATGTTTTTATCGGAAGGTGCTTTTCTCACGGTGCCCAAGATAAAGGGACTGACATTCTTGCAGCGCTCTAATAGGGGTGGAAGAGTAACTGGATCCTGAATTAGGTGGTTCACTAATGTACGTATTTTTTCCAGTCCAAGTAGTTCTGCCTAGTGCCTCAGGCTTCTGGAACGGTGTTTTTATGCCACTTAAGGTCTCAGATTTGTACTTTTCAAACCAGAGAAGATGCGAGTTTTGCAATTTTTCCGTCCTCGCCTTTTTTTTTTTTTTTTTTCTTAAATACTAGGTTCAGTCCAAGTGATGGTTTTGATTTTTGGGGTGGGGGTTTTTTTTGGAATCAGTTTAATTGTGATATTATGTGGTTAATTTTATTTGGATGGAAATAATTTAATGCGGCACATAATGTATTGAGATCCTGATTTTTTTTTGTCGAGTTTACAGTCTTTTTTCCAATGTGGGCTGTGGTTTCATTACAGTAAGTTCCTGCTTTGGATGCAGAGACTTACGTCAGATTCACCAGCTGCTGCTCTCTCTAAATAGGCAGCGTGCCAGTACCAAGGATTAGCTGGGTTACTGTTTGNCCCCCCCCAGGTGATCCGTTTTGCTTGCACTTTTGGTATTCAGTTACTTGCTTTGGAAAATACATTTGTGTTTTGTTATAACCTAGCAACCTTCCATAGAAATATCTTTCATCTCTTGTCTTAGGTGAAGGCTTTTGGGGAATGGGTTTCCTTCAGCTATCGCAGTGGTTACGGTATTCGGACGCTGTCATTAAAATGCTTATCATAGGGCGCGAATGACTCGCTCGCCGATAATCCAGGAGGAGAAAACAGCAGCAGTAAGCAACGCTTACCTCAACCACAGTTTCCTCGGCTTGTGCAACAATGTTGTCAGTAAAATTACCTCCGTCCTACAAGGGCCGTGGCTTGGAGACAGTGGCTTAGTGCAAGTTCTTCAGTCCATCAACTTCGCTAATAAAGCTGAACTGAAATTCTAAACTGGCTCCTAATTTAAGCTAAATAGCCATGTTGGTGCAGCCGAGGCAGGCAGGGATGTGCCTTACAGGGGCTGCCTGAAGTACCAGGAGGGTGTATTTCCCCAGAGGAACCGAGGCTGTGAGCGGAGGAGCCTGGGACTCACTGGAGTGCCTGTGTGACAGCGCTGGGAGCAGAACTGCACCCCTGTTATTGTTTGCGCGCTATTTCTGTGCTCCCACGAGAGCATCTTGGGACATATCATGTGTTTCTTTCTACTGAGATGCTTCTGTAGTCTTCAACTCTCCCCCTTGCCCAAGTTAATCGTGACAGTTTTGGAGCAGGCATGTCCTTTAGGGCAAATAGCGGGAAAGTTATCAGAAGACCATGAACACTTTGATGCATTTGCCGCTGTGCTCCCTGCAAAGATGACAGGTTTTAGCCCAAGTTTAAAAAAGAAATCTGAATTGTAACCGCAGCCCAAGCCAGAGCAGCCAGCCTGGACTTACAGGATCTTCGTACTTGTACCAGAGGTGATGGTACTGGGCCAAAACACACGTCGGAGCTAAGGTGAACCATGCGTTAAGTGAAGAGAGACTCTGGTGCTGTTCCTCTGCTCCAGGGAAGCTGCTTCCCTCCAGGCTACGGGATTTAACTTCGTTAACCATGCTAGGTCAATTGGAGCGTGCGTTTTAAGATCTACAGAAGATTTATTCTGGAAAGGAGGAAGAGCATTTTGAGGCCTGTAAGATAGATGCTGTGAGCGTAAGGAAGAGAGGTATCTGGCAGGAGCCAGAGAGTAGCTTGTCTGGCAAAGAAAACATGGCAGGTTTAAGATTATGGCTTCTCTCTTTACCCCTAAATACCCTTTGGACAGAACGGTGTGGGTCACTGCTCTCAAACCCTGATTTTTCCCCAGCACTTGATTTTGTCAGGTGGGTACAATTGCGGTGAGAAGTGTGTGTGGAGCTGCATCACCTTCATTTTCGATCTTTGTCAGCAGCCGTACGTGATAGTGGGGAGCGTGTATCTTTAGGCTATTAGTATGTGTCTTGAGTGAATGAGTAGGGAAAGCTTTTGTTCAGAACTCCTCTGGAAGCTGCTCTTGGCAGCTCTTCAGAGTTGCAGATGAGAGTGCCCCGGCAGCGGGTGGTTGAACCAGCTGTAGCATATAGGTGGCTATACACTGTATACCTGTGCATTGTAAACATTTCTCCCACAGTTCTTGCTGCTACTCAGTGTGGTGAGCTCTGCTGCTCCGTCACCTGCTGCTGCTGCACTGCTGATCTGCCCAAGCCATGTTGTTTCTCTTCAAAGAGCTCCAAGCCTTCCCTCCCCACACTCATCTCTTGTGATTTCCAGCAAAGAACTCAAAAACATCATCAGGTGATTTTTTGGGGGCAAGCACACTTTGGCATTCATGCACCAGTTATCTAAAAGATGTGTCCTGCCCAGAGTACCGTGCAGCAGTATGCCATGAGTGCCCACTCACTTCTTAAACATACTTCTTCCACTGCATTTAAGATCACCTGAGCAAGCCAAAGTGATAATAAAGGGAGGAGAAAGACCCCCACCCTAATTCTGGTTTAGTAAATAACTGGACTGCTATACAGTTTAAAAAATGTATATAAAAATTAGACCATTTCATTAATATGCATACACGTTTTAAGAAGGCATTACTTAACCATTTGAAACCTGGTAGTTGCCAAGCTATTGAAGATTACCCAATTGGGGAATTCACTGGAGGGATATGTCTGATTTGAATTTTTAAAAAAAATATTTTCTTATTATTAGTTTCAAAAGTGAGAAAGTTAACCTTCTTGTGCTCCCCTTGATGGACTTTTATGTAGTGCACAAGCCAAAAGATTCCAGTGTTGTTTTTAGTGCAGTAATGCATAGGTTGTCAGTACTCTGAATGACAGGAGGAAAAGGTGATTGTCTTTGAAGCTTTGAGAACTAGAACCTACTTAGCAAGTAGCCTACCAAGAAGATATTCTTTCCTCTGTCAAGTGCCATGTTTCATTTTGAAAATAGAATATAACTACAACGGCCCACATCTCATTGGCTTTCCCTTGAGATAGAAAGTACAAAACCCTACAATTTTCTGGAAGCATTTCTTTGTCCCACGCACTGATACTAAAGACTGTATAAATGATGCCTGTTTAATTGTTGGACAACTGACATTGCTGTGCCACTAAAGGATGTTGAGGAGAGAAAAATATGCTTTCTGACCTTAACAATTTTAATGGATTACCTTACAAATCAACTTAATTTAAGGAAGTTAAAAAGAAGACAGTCATAAAAGCTCCGCAGTCCAAGGAGTGAAATTTAACTCTAATGGTAGCCGGAACTGTGGTAGCTGGACCATGTTCGTTTATGTTTAGGTGCTAGTTAACAACATGATCTCGACAAAATGATTTTATTGTTTCCCCAAACTTATTTAACTCTTGTCTGTGGTTGGTAAGCTGCTCTTTGATGATTCAGCGAACTGTCAAAATGGTCCATATTGTCTGTATATTTTTTTTCTTATTTTCCCATGCCATCCTTTAAGACTGTGTTGGCACAGGGATGATCAGCAACATACTCAGTGCTGCTTATGGGTAACCAGCTGTGGACTAGGACTTGATCCAGCAAACCACTAAGCATGGACCTTGTTTCATTGACGTCAGTCGTGACTGTATGGGCTCTTAAAGGTGAACATATGCTTTGGTGCTTTAATGCATCAGTCTGCAAGGATATATGTAAGTTAATGTCAGGACTGTCTTGAAGAGAAAAAAGGTGGCTTTTCCTTAGCAGTGCTTCTTCGATGGTGTCCGGCAGAGCTTTTTGGAGACATCACCTGGAAATTATTTCTGGTTTCATTAGGAGGGAAAAATCCAACATATATCCTTGCAGATAAGATTCATAATTCCAGTCTCACTTGACTCAAAATTTAGGAAGAGATGCCTATATCTGGCTTGGACAAATGCCGCTTTGTCCTTGGTTGAGGTTTGTCAAATTATTACGTGAAAAGTTGAGAGGCCTGTGAGAGAGTTTCATGCTGTTTGTGGTTGGACCCATGCCTCTTCTGTAAAGAGAAGTAAGACTCTCTCCAAAATACGTAGCTAGTCCTCTGAAAGAATTATTCTTCATGTTATCAAATTTCATTCTCATATTCTTGTAACATAACACAAAATATTTTCTATCTGCTTATGGCACGTTTGTTAAAAGGAAGCATTCTCCTATTTAAAGGTTGGTGTTGGTGTTTCTGAATTTGTTTGTGCACTGGGTAGTTGAGGTAGGCCACCTAGCTCTTCTACTGTCAAAATGTGTGTTTCTTCTTTAGACCTGAGGAGGCCAGGGGAAAATAATCCCCCATTCTCATTGCCTTCCTGGCTGCTGTGTGAATATGTTAAGAGTTTCCTGTGTGCTTAGATATAGCCTAGTTCTTGAAATAAAATACACAGATTAGTTAAACACCAGAGAAAGAAAAATGGTGCTCATTCTATTGGTATCACTTTAGTCCTTAGCTTATTGTGGATATGAAGTTAAAACTCTAGTAAGAGTGTTCTAAAAATACGCGTAAGTTAAATGATTTAATACAATTTTTTTTTAATGTCATAGATATTAGTATTGCCTAAGTTGTCTGGTCTTGCTTTATACTAGCAATAAAGAAAGTTATGTGTGAGTTGATATAGAAAGGATTAATCAAAGCGTAAGGATTAAAAATAGATTACTTCTCAAATGTTTTTAAGAACCCAGACTGTACATATTTCACACAATGCTTTAGTAATATACCCCTTTTGGTAAGAGAATTTTTAATCAGCCTGATTTCTTTTGTTTAAAAAACCAAATATTAACACAACTGTGTAGCATGTTAAAAATCCCAAATTCAAATGTCTGAAATCAAGATAGCTGTAATGTTGCCACATATTACAGATGTTAGTAGGCAAATACATAAAAACAAGAGAATTACACTTTTAAACTGAAATTTATTGGTTTGAATATTATTTGAAAGTAGTGCAGAAATAGAATAGTGGATGATCCATCATGTGGTTGGCTGTAATGGCTGCAATCTTTTTATCAGTTCAGTATTGGGAAACAGCAGAGTCCTAGAAAGTTACGGCTTTACGGAAACAGAGTGTTTTGTCTTGCTTTAATCTCTTATGTGAAACGGTTATGCTGATGACTTAACCGCTTTGAAGATTGCACAGTACTTCTCTCAAGACTAATACTCTTAAAGACCAGATTTCAATAAGAGGTGCAGCAGCTTACGTGAGGGCTCCTTTATAACTACTAAGACTGAAAAGTCAAGTCAGTAACCTGAAAGGGAAGCGTAAAATGGTATGAAGAGACTATTCTGTACGTAAGAAACAATCTTGATATTAAGCTTGTATGGTCTATATGAAACCCGTAGCTTCTTAGTATATTGGTGCCTTTGTGCTTTGATAAAACAGCATTACTATAGTGAGTTAATCTTACAAAGTGGACTTTTTGAAACAGCACTTGAAAAAGCCACGCCAAGAGAATCCAGGTGAAGATGTTGAGTTAAATTTTGGGTTTCTTTTCGCCATTCAAGTTGAAGACGGCAATTAATGCAGTCTTCTTGATCTTTTTGCATTTAGTCATTCAGCATAAAGCATGAAGCTCTCAATTCAAGCCTCCATACAGCCAGTGATTGCTTCCTACTATGCTGAATAGGGCTGTTTCTGAACCGCGACTGTATCTAATCAGCAGAGAGTGGGCTGACTTCACACCAGTTATTGAAAACACATTTTCATAAGGCTTTTTTGCTGATAAATATCCAACCAGAATTCTCTTGCGTGTTGCAGTATGCATTGCTATTGAGAAATATTTAGAAATGCATGTATAATACCTACCGTACAAATACGGGTTTGTAATACTTCTTAGCATATTCATTATGAATTCCTCAAATGTTAAGTTATCTCTGTCCTACAGTATATCTGTGCTGAGCAAACAGTGGCTGGGGGCCAAATCCATTTTACAGCTATCCAAAACAGTCTTGTGACCAATCAATCAAGTTTACACTTAGAAAATGCCCATAGTGTAAGCACCTAAGGCACTGCGCATAATCCATACTAAAATAAATACGATATACTATCTCTGAATAGTGAAGTCAGGTGAAATTAGACATGTGCCTCTGAGGTTGTAGTAGATAAAGGAATCTGGTTCTGTAGGAGATGATTAACACGTGGTACAAATGCACACAACTCGTAAGGCAGTTGCATTTTAGAGAAGTGAATGGAAAATTGATTGAATGTCTGAAGGGAATGAAAGGATAGTGAATAAGAAGGTTTTATAAATGGGACACAATCAAGCCACTGAAACTTCTGCAAATTAATGTTTAGCTCTGCAGAGAAGGCTATCCTCTCCTCTGTCACAATCACAACTCCATGAGCTTCAATTATTTCTAAAATTTACCTGCTGTTTGGTCAGGGATATTGACTATAAGAGCGGACAGCCCTCAAGCTTATCAGATTTTGCAGTAAGAGCACTGCGTATTGGTAAAATGTGCAATTTGGCAGCGTCTCTTTTTTTAAAAAAAGGAAAAGAATGACATGAATGTCATGAATGAGAAACATTTTAAAAAAAAGCGGGAGGGGGGTAACCTACAGTCCGAAGTCGGTCTGGATACTGCGGTTTATTTAAGAACGAATGAGATGAAAGGCTTTATCCTGTTTGATGAACTTGCACGTGCATTGCACCCTCCCAGCGTCACCTTGACCTAGGTGTCACGAATGGAGAAGATTTAGGCCACTTAAAGAACCACCGTGAAAGTTATTACCAAAAGATGATTTTAATGTGAATTTGTAAAAAGTGTGACTTAACAAAGTCCAATGGCGAGGTTCGCTCTATTACTTACTACATGGAAGAAATACACAGAGGAAAATCGAGTTAGGATTGACTTAGAATGATTTACAAAGACCAGAGATGGAAAAGAGTAAGGTCCTGTTGAGTCATGAGGTTTAGCGTGGACCCCCTTGGTTTCTAAACTCCTGATGGAGCTTAGGTGCAGTTAGATTCAATCTTAGTCCCAGAGTTGGTCAATAGTTTGTGTCTANGAAAATCTCCCGTTAAATTACTATGCCAATTTGTCAGGGAATGAGTGATTATGGATCCTGTACGACTTTGATGTAGCAGCAATTTAAGATTTATTAACACTAATACGGTAAATCACAAGATTAGGTTATATGATTTTTAACAATACTTTATCATCAGCCACTTATCAGGGTGATTTAATAAAGTTTGCTATCAATGCTACAAAGTTTCATAAATCAAGTTGCACACGCACACAAACACACACAGATATAGAGGTTAACCTATAACAGAGATTTTTCACTCTTGGCCAACTATAGTAAATTATTGTTACCAACTGATCTTTAAAAACCTCGCGAAATCGAATTGTAGTGAGTTACTCACTGTTCTCCCTTGTCAGCATTTGTCAGCAGATGATCTTTGACCCCTTCTTCTTCAAGCCCTCCATTTTGCTGGTCTGACTGTCCCATGTGCAGAAGGGCAGTGTGTGGTCACCCTCCTAGTTTGTGGTTCTGTCTCGTGCCCATACCAGCTGCAGCTAGCAAGTAGGAGTTTTGTGTTTGAGCATTCAAAAGTTCAATTTTGCTCCCCCCAATTATCTGCCCGCCCATCGGCTTTTCCAATTTAAGTTACATTTTTTTTTGCCAACGACACCCTAGCACTCGGCTATTAGTAGACTGCTTGTGCAGCTATGAGCATCCAGCTGCTCTGTGTGTGTTACAGCAGTAATGATCGAAAGAAAGTGGTGTTTTTTGAGAAGGGTTGAAATGGTTTAGACCGTGCAGAATTTATTCTGATGCATGAATCCAGTATTTGCTGTGCAGGTAGAAAAAATTGCTTCCTGTTCTGCTAATCCTTGGCTGGGTAATTGACAGCCTTCTGGAACTTCATTTCTAGCCTTTTCAGCTTTTGTTGATAAAGATGCAAAGAAGACAGACGTGTACAAAAGGACTGTATATAGCGTATAATTCATTTTGTGGAGCTAGAACATCTAGCTGAATGTGCCATTGATTTACCCTGGCACTAATTCCTGGTGAGTAGCTCATTTTGAAAGTAGCTACAAGTTGGCATATTTGCAGGAGCATTGAATTCTGGCATGCAGTCACTGTTGTATTAAAAACATGATGTGCAGCAAGTCTGGAGAGCCTTTGAAAGTGAGATATCAATAGAAGCTATGAGTTGCATTGTTATTCTCGGTACATACAGTGTAAAAAAACCCCAGAGTAAGCTATATATGTTACCAATAGCGTGCAGTTTGTGGCATGGATTTTTCTTGCAAAATGTGTCAGTGGTGTTGTGTTTATTAAAAAATTGTACTCAAAGCCACTTCAAAGTCCATATGGTATCTGTTATGATTGCCTTAATAACAATAGCATAATTATGGGTATTACATCTTTATAGGATTGAATGTGCAACAAACACTGCTTGTGAGCAGCAAGTTTTCATAAGGGATGACAGCTGTTTTAGAACGAAAATTATAGCTTATTTATTGTGTGTATACATTCGAACTGGGCAAAAAATAGCAAAAGAATGAAATCTGCAAAAGAACTATTTCTTGCTAAGTGTTATTTTGCAATAAAAAAGCTACTTGTATACTAATGAACAGTAAGAATGGGTTGGTTGGAAATAACATATTTCTGTAAAATAAGATGTTTCAAAAGGGTGCCTCTAGCTGCAGAATCTACCGTGTATCAAGTTTTTTTTCCCTTTTCTTGGAGGGAGAAGAGGAAGATGAGAAGGGGGAGCTCCTTCAGAATTGGAAAACTTTGCTCAGTAGTGGAAACTAGTAGTGGAAAACATTGGACTAAAAGAGATGACTAATCATCACCTCTGTAAAGCAAGGATGGGTATGGCCCTGATGAGAACAGAGGGGAGAGAAGGAAGGAGCCGTTGAAAGTTCATCACATTTTGCATCGATCTTGTAATGGGAAGTCTCTACACTCCAGTCTGGCAGGGACAGCGCTGACCTGCAAGCAGCAGCCCTTGTACGATTACCCCAAGCATTAGGTATGAGAGTGAGTTGAGTTGAAAGGAGTGGTTGCAAGAAGGTTAACTCTGCACTAGGGTTCTCTTTTCCCCCTTTTCCATGCTTTTTCTAAGTCTATGCCTGTCTGAAGGACTGGTGAGTACCACTCAAAAATTTCAGGTGCCTCAAGCCTTTTACATGCTGTAATCTTGATGTTGGAAATGATGGCAAGGTCTTTAGGATAGTTTACAAACAAACGTATTGTAAGAAGGATTATTTTAACTGAAAGTTAGTTTTATACTGGTATTTACTTGTCTGAGAAACCTGTATCACTTACAGATTTTAGGAACTTGTTGGAGATTACAGAAAATCCAAAGTTTTAGCTTGCTCACTGTTATTGCAGAGACTGTCACCCTCTGACAGAATTGAAGAAATGCGAGGTGGGAACTTGTAAAACTGTATTGAGGAGGTTGGGAGGGGAGAGGAATTCAGGTGGATGTCTTCATTGCTGCAGATGAGCTAGCTTGTGGTTTCCAAGAAGGGGAAAAAAAAAACCCCATGCAATAGAGATGAACAGGCATTTCATAGCAAGGCTTATAAAGCATTAAAATTCAGGCACAACTACTGTACAAACACAAACTAGGGCTCTTGCATATACAGAAAGGAACTTTAGTTCTGTGTGAAGGATCTTGGCACAAAAGGATTTTTCAAAATATTGTAAGGATGTTAAAAACTGGTTCCCCAGCATAAATTAATGTAAAATTTCTGGTGCGCGCTGTGAGAGAGTGTCCTGTTGGCTGCGTCTCACTGAGATCTAAAACTAGGAATAAGAGTGACAGCTCAGACTTACCCTGCGGTGATACTCTGACAAAGCTGTTGGACAAATTCCCTGTAACAGAGGAGAAAGGTTGATCAGATATAAACTAGGCTGCAAAAAGCAACTTCAGCAATTCCGAAAATTCGGAATACTGTGAGGGAAAAATAATTGTGAACAGAAATTCTGTATGATCCCTGTTGAGGTTGTGTATCCCATTGCGGTAGGTAATGTGTCTGTGGACACACTGGATAAAGGGCCGTTGCCTAGAAGGCTGCTGGGTTGTATGTTATAAAGAAAACCAAAGAGAAGTGACGGGGAAAAGGAGAATTCAGGGAGTGGGAAGGTTTTGAGTTGCTTGGAGGCATCATCGCTGGCATGGGCTCAGAGGCCAGGCTCAGGCTGCATTCACATCTTAGGTTTTATCCAGATTTTAACCCTCTTAATGCCTCACTGGCAGTTGCTTTACTTGTATGCAGCTGAGTGCAGCGGGTGTCTTGGTTTTGAGGAGCTTTTCTGAGGGCTGCAGCCATGCAAAGTGAAGGTGAAGGCCTGAAGAAGATGGGCTGCGTGGCCATTTTCACAGGCAGAGGTGTCTTAAAAAGCCCTTCCCTGAGCTGCTCACTCCTGTGGCTCTGCTGCCGCTCGGCACCCGCCGGGATCCGCCGGGACTGTGCACGGAGCGAGCAAATCCTCGGGAGTCTCCGGCTGTGCGCTGCTGGTGCCTTCGCATCATGAAAACAAGCGTCTGCTTTGAAATCCGGCAGCGGAGAGTTTATGTGGTCTGACAATTGACATGGGCAGCAGAGAGATCTCTCTTCTGTGTGGAACAGATTTTTCCAGATGGCGTTGTGGAAAGATGTACTGTGTGATGGCTTGCTTTGAAAATACATCGTAAACTCAGAACTCTTCCCGACTTTGTGAAAAAAACAGTTGTGGGGTTTTTTTTGTTTTCTTTTTTTTNTTTTTTTTTTTTTTTTTTTTTTTCCCTTTCTTTTCAGGATCATTTAAAACACAGTGGTATGCCAAATCCTTTGAACGGCAAATACTGGCAGACTGTATCATACCTCTTTTGTGGTAGAAATTATTGTCAACAGTGTGAAAATTCTGATGTTGACTACTTATGCAGTGATAGTTGTGTTTAAGCAGCTTTAAATTGTGTCGATCTTGTTAATCTCTCTGTAAAACCGTTATAAAACGTGGTGGAGTTTAATGGTCTTGGGTTTTATTCTGTGGCTGCATCATTTTTTTTTTTTTTACTTTTACCAAGGCTATGAAATGGTTGCTGGTCTCATAATTTTATGGAAATGCTTTGTAAAATAATAACCATGTTACTCAGTTGTGTCTATAGTCTCTGAAGTGATTTAAAGCAAAGTTCTAAAAAAGATTTTGCAAATTGCCAGAGCTCATTACCTAATGCGTTGAATTACAGATGGAAAGAAATGCTGTAGTGGGTTAATACGAGTATAATGGCTGATCCTACTGGGACCAGGCTGCAGTATCTTTAGAAAATGTGTACATCCTAAGTATAATAGAAGGTGTAATTTCGAGGCTATACTCGTTGCAGTGTTGGCATTCGTTTGGAAATTATTTTACTAAATTCCAGAATGCTTTGCATAGAAATGCAACAAATAAGGTTACATTAGACAGGAAAAGCGATTATTTTTTTCTTCAACAGTAACATGAACAGGTTTTCCAGCAGCATGGAAGTCTGTTTGCAATTTAAAAGACTGAAGGGCTGCTTTTCCTTTAGGAAAATGTTGTGTGATCAAAAACTTGAGGTTTTGATGGAAAAAAAAAATTGGAGCTGACGGGGAATTTTTGCTTCTGGGGAGAAAAAAAATAAATCTCTTCTAGCATGAAATGTTTGGATCTGAAACAGATTCCTAGTTCTGATTTTTGCTAACTGAAGCTTGTATTAAAAAAATATATCTAGAACAAATGTTACACTGAAACTAAAAAAGTAAGAAGTTTTTTCTTTTTCCAGAAATAAGTTGCAGAAGCTTGTGACTGTGCTTTGACTTTTTTCCACTTCAGAATATGAAGGCGGTTTAGATGTGGAATATTTTGTGTAATAGAAAATATAATTCCAACTAAAATCTAGTCTCTGCAAAGCAGTCAGATAAACTATTGTAATTTGACTTGAATTTTTTTAATTTCAGACTTTGTAAGGTGCACCTTACGAAATGTCATAGAAGCATCTGCTGATTGGGTGTTATAATTAGCATTTGAGGCAATAAATTGTGTTACTTAAAGAAGTTTTGGATTCTAAGCAAAATAATGTGTTTCTAAGATGATATGACAGGTTTGCTGAATTCTACTAATGTTGGTTCGGCACTATTAATATTCAAGAGTACTTTGTCTGTCCTGATTTCCTAATTTAGGAGTTACTCCAAGATGTTACAACTATTGCTACTGTACTGTTGCTGTTTGTCTTTCCTTTGCATGAAGCTGGTGTTTGTGAGTGAATGAGCCGTCTATTGTGATGTATCCTTTGAAGAATTAAGTTAGGAAACAATCAATCTTTCAGAGTTATTTTTTTAATGATGGAACTGACTCAAGGAGGAAAAAAAACGTTGCTGATTGATCTGTCCAAATTTTGTAGGTGAGTAATGTCGTTCATTAGGCTCATACAGGTCTCTCTAGGGTTTCCACTTCAGCTGGAAGACTTCCTTTCACTTAACTGGACATTGAATGTACTATGAGTAAAGACTTGACAGGTCTGTAATTAAACGAGTGTAACGCTGAACTCTCTTTTGCCTTCTTGGCATGGTCATCTGCATCTGAGACTCATCTGCAGACTCTGTGGTGGTGAAAATGGGCTGAAATGTGCAGTGTGACACAGCGACCCTTTATGCCAACAGCAAAGGACATGCAATAGGATCAGACCAGACTATACTGAAAAAGCCCAATATTGCATCTGTAGTAAGAGACCCTTGCACAGAGCTAGGATAATTTCCAAAGTGATTCGTTATTTTTCCATATTTTTTTATTAAGTCCCAAACATTACAGAGGAAGTTTATGTTATATAAATTGTACTGGTTATCAGAAATAAGTTTTCAGGTGAGTATTCTGGTACCAAAGCTTGTCTGCTCTTAAATTTGGGCGTGTTGGTCATGGACAGTTTTGGTAGGACATGAAGAACTACATAGCTGTAGTATAATACGCATACCAAAAGGGATTTGCACTGAAATGCTGGTAACCACAAAGAGCAGAGAATTTTCCTCTGCCAATTTCCATTGCCAGAGACGTCCAACATGGATTTCTGCCTGACATGATAGAAGCTGAGTTTTGCTTTTTGCCTTTGTGGCTCAAGATCAAATCAACACTCTCTTGTCCTCAAGAAATAGATATTGCAATAATAATATGCAGTATAAAATTATCTGTATTGCTTTGTTTACTTTCAGTTGAATGCCAAAAGTAAAACTTTAAAATGGTTGATCATTTAATGATCAGCATAATCAATTCAGTTGAAATAGCATGCTTTTAAATCTAACCTGTTTAGGCCAGAAAGGAACTTGAAAGTAACATCAGAATCTTAATGTTTTTGCAGACAAACACCTGCATATTCCCACTGAGTAATTCTGCTACTTAAATATTCTTTGCTCTTCTGGTTCTGTATCTGCCTGTGATCTTCAGGATGATTCCTTGGAGATCAAGGAGTGAAGCCAACCAACACAAATATAAAAGTGTTGACAGCAGAGGAGAAATCTGCTGCTTTGCAGTCTTAATCTTGGGTTTGTCTGAGTTTCAGCATTGTGTAAGCAGCTGAAGGACCGGGGGTATGACCACTGTTTAGGTTTTGGTTTTTTTTTCTGAACATAACATTAACGTTGAAAGTAGAAAACCGTATCTTAAACTAGCGTAGTCCTTTTGTGATTCTTATTTTTTTTTCTTGCTGGTTGTTTAGACTGTATTAGTTCGACTCATAATACTAATTTTGATAATTAACCTGTTTGTTTCTGTTTCTTATTTGTCCAATCAGTGATTGGAATAATTTTGCTTCCAAAAAGAATGTGGATACCGTCAATAGAAATGGATTTTTTAATTGTGTTCGTCACCTTGAGTTTGCCAGAGAGGTTGATAACCCTTAAACATCGGGGGAAGACAAATCATCATAGTCTTTTTTCAAAAGACAAAACAGAGAACCTTGTTTTCTTACAGATGATTATAGAGAATATTTACTATAATCTAAATAAATTGCATATTGAGAGCAGCAGCAGTGCATGAAGAAGAAAAGTTGTACAGATTAAAAGATATTTGTAAAAAGTAATATTTTCTAATGAAAAATATTTGTCTTCATATGTTACTCTGCAGGTCTGATGTTTAAAATTTGGTATGAATATTCAAGTAAGGTTCTCTAGTATGTTGAAATTATATGTTTATAAAAGTCTTACCTCATATATGTCGGCTGAAATTTGTTTCCTGCAATAGGAAAATAACAGGAGTTTTCTTAATTAAAGTAACGGTTTGTTTGGAATACATTTGTATTCAAATCCCTTTGTTTTCATTCTTTCATCAGTTACAGAAGAGCTTGTAGTGATGAGTTGCATACCTGTATGCCGAGATGATCAGGTCAAAATGCTGTGACTTGTAAAGTCTTTTTGTTATAAGTATATTCCAGCCAACTCCATCTCTTTTATTCTCATCAGAATCAAATCATAGCAATACTTGCTTTACCCAAGATCGCCTGTTCCCCAAGAGCCCTTCAGCATTACTTTTAATATTACCTAAAAATACTAATGAATTTAAAAATACTGAAAGCAGAATTTAAGCTGATTACATTTAGTGCCTTTTTCTTCTGTAGGTGACTCAGGCTCACTCATCTTTCTTGAAGTGGAGCATTTCTGGAGGTTTTTCCATTTGCACACTTTGCATGTGATGCCTTCCTGGATAAGGCCCATGCCACTGAAGGTTTGTCAGATTAGTAAAGAAAAAGCAAACTCTTATGTCAAAGCTGAAGCTGGAAAGGATGTAAAAGGATCTCTAATGTATTTGCTATAAACAAAGTGCACAGCAAAAAAGTCTTATTTACAGAAGGTCAGTGACTATCTCATTCCTGTGTAATTTTGGGTGGGGATATACAAATTGATGTGAATGGTCCCCACCGAGTTTCATTTTTCAGTTGCCTTTGTATTTTATTTTGGTTGTGAATTACAGCGTGTTGTGGAAAACCCTGTTTACAGCCCCCTCAAACCTTTTGAAGCGGTCTAAAACTGACCACTTAAAATCAGTAACGAGTTTGCGAACCATGGACAAAAATAAGTGATTTGATTGTTCAGTTGTGAATGATTTAAAGGATTCTTTTGGGGGTTGAGACTTTAAATAGAACTGTACAAAGTACAAAACTGTTTTTCACTGACTTCACTTAGCAAAACAAAAAGAGGCGAGGGTCAGAGGTGATTATTGTAGTCTTTAAAAACAACCTGGCCTTTCTTTTTCCTGCCCCAGTGAAGAATCCATTTGCTTCTAGCTATGATAGGTGATAACCTAAAGTTTGGCAAAATTGCTTTGCCTGGACTAGGGGTGACTGCTGCTCTCTTAACGCGGTTGATGATTGAAATAATGTGCAGCCTAGGAGAGGTGGAGCAGAGAATGTGGAAGCCCCTCTGGGGAGGGTAAGTGACTTCTTTGCGTCTCCCGAAGAAACCGGAGAGATTCGTGCAACAGCAAACTTTCTTGTTGGAGACTTAGAGGCTGTGTCAGAAAGTAAAACAAATGTGAAAGAGGTTATGAAGTGAACGGACAAAGCCAGCAGTAGCACGTTTCCAGGATGAGGTGGCGTTTCTCAAATGTTGTGAAGGTGCTCAAGAATGAAAAAGGTGAATTACTAATGGTGTAAATGGTTGGCTAAAACGGTTTTGGTGTTTAAGGTGGCAGATGTAACGTCATTATCTTGAACACCGCATTGGGAAAGCTGGGGACTGCAAGCCTGCAAGCTTCATATGGTCTCAGCAAGTTATTAAAAAGTGTAATAAACCCCAAAACTTCCAACACCTGCATAAATAGAGTTAGCGCCAGGTTTGGAGCATGTGAAAGCCAGGCTTTCTATGCAATGGGTACTAAGCTTGTGAAACTTGTTGCCAAAGGGTATTGCAGGTGCTTATGGTTTAAAGAGAGGCTGGATGAGTTCATGGACAAGAAAGCCACTGAGAATTATTTAGAAACTGCAGCCAACTGAGGAATTCCTTAAGCTGAATGTGTATGTAGTATTAGGAATAGTAACCGTATTTGGGAATATTGTGCTTGATTATTCTGGTTCTTATACATTTCTTGGTCATCTTTTCATGACATCTGTTAGAAGTAGGATCTTGGGCTAGGTGGATCTTTGCTTTGAAATAGTACTGCAGTTCTCGTGGTCTTTTCTTCCAGAACACCATCTGCCATGTATGAAAGGCTAGTTTCAAAAATAAACCAGCAAGTGGCAGAAAACGCAGTCTATTAGAAAAATCCCATGGTGGCATGCGGGAAGAGGTCAGTAGAACCAGTCACGTATCCATCATGTGGTGTCACTGTACTCCTCTCTTTCTCTCTGCAGAGCAACGCTGAGTTATCAACAAGAGGGCAAAGAACTGCTCGAAGGAAGATTAGGGCAGGGCCTCTGAGCTTCTGCTTGTCTGCAGGGTTGAAAGGAATTACAGTCTGTTTCTTATCCCATGCTCTGGCTTACAGTACAAATGGCATGGGTGGGAACGTCTGGAGGGGAGTGGGAGGTCAGAGAATAGTATTTGGTTTTGTTTAGCGACTTGCATTCCTTGCTCCTGATTACCTATCCTTAGCCCCTGGGTTTGTGCATCACTGCTCTCTGTACCCTGTGAGAGCGTTAGCTCTTTCTTTGGGGTCGGGGTTACTCTCTGTTCGGTTCCCGGGCTGGTGTAGGGAAAGGGGAGGAAGAGGTGGTTCTCCTGAGGGCAGGACCTTTCAGATCTTGTTTTGCTGCTTCCGTACGAAGTGGCAGGCTGTCTTTTTTTGCTGAGATTAGCGGGCACGAGCTTGTCAAGCAGGAGCGTTCATTTCCTGGAAGCAGGACGTGGAAAAGGCAGTTGCGGGGGGGCAGGATAAAACATGATCCAGTAAGAAGTTGTACCTAAAACGCAAAGTGCACTTCAAACTCTCTGTGAGCCTCCATGTTACTGCAAAATAAGCCTTACTGAAAAGTATCAAGCATGCTTACCAAATCATCCTTTTGAGAATAAATGGCACACACAGCCTCATTTTTACTTCAGTTAGTTGCCTCATGATACTGGCCCTCTGTCTTGGAGGACCTGAATTTCTAGAACCAGGCTAGGTATTGATTTCCTTGCCTGTCGTCTTGCAAGAAGTGGCTGTATTTTGGATTTTTTTATTTTTCAGTTCCTGAGGCTGTAAATTAGAGAAGCTTTGTATGGAACTGGAAGGGTGGAGGTTCCTAAACTTCCATTTGTCCAAACATTGGAGTATTAAAATAGTATGATTAGGAAACGTCCTATTAAACTTCCCACATTAAAGTATTGCATGTATATGACTTTGCAGATTTTGAGGTCGTATTATATTAGAATTTTTACAGAACCTGTGAAGAATCCACACTTCATTGTACAGGCACAGTGCGGTGTGATCTGGTCCTTACATCAGAGCAATGCATGTCTAAATAAGCAGGATGGGGAGAGGGTGGGAAGTAGACTGCAGATTGTATTCAGCTCCTCACCATATTGAATTATGTGAGCAAGCGTTCTGTTCAGGGCTGCTGCATCACGGAGGCATCATACAGTGCTCCAGTGTCACTTGCCGAGGATGAAAATGTCATCTGCTTTATCCATAGGTGCTGTCACAGGGATCTCCTCTTGGTGGAGGAGCAGGCAATACAGTCACACTTAAAAAGCTGTGATTCTTTTAATTGTAAGCATTAGGTTTGGGTGTGTTTCTTTCCACATCAATTTTTGGCAGTCTGTTAGAACCAGTAAGTTGTTCAGACCTCTGGTTAGTGACAGAGGAAGCAGTGGCATTCGGTCTGACACAGGCAATTAGCTATTTCATTTTCAGGATCGGAAAGGCAGGGTTACTTCAGAAAGAAAAATCGGAGGAGAAATATGATTACTGGTGAAGCCTAGATAACACTTGTCATATTTAAGATAGATACATGCTTGGACAATGACTTGTATTGCAACGATTTATGAATTTATGATTGTTTGTAGAGATGGGTTATAAGCAGGGTTACAGTATTTTATGTTTTTAATTACAACTGATAGCGCTGAAGCCAACAACAAAAAATAGTGTGATGGAAAAACAAGTAATTAGGGTCTTAAAACAAAACTCAAACCCAATCCCAACCGTCTCTAGAGGCAATATTGTTAACAATTTATCCATTGTTACAGAGTATGGATTCAGATTTTAGTCCATAATAAAAGATGCTGAAATAGATTTCCTAGAATTGTGTCTGTGAATAATCATCCTCAGTCCATGTGGAAGTACAGGCAATATCTGTTTGTAAAAATTGCTCATTCTCTGGCAATCAGCGTTTACTCATTTTAATTAGAGAGAATTTAAGATTGACTGGCATATTTTCTGTATCATATGTTGAAGTTTAGAAAAATCTTAACTGTTTATGTGCATAAATAACACTTTTTAATGTCTGTCTTTCTAATTTCTGAACTTCGCTTGTGATAATCCTGAGATTTCCTCAGCAAAGTTTCCACTGAATGTGACAGGACTTGGTTGAAAACTCATTTAGCGACTCTTAAATATTGAGTCTTGAAGTTAATTGATTACCTGTAGGCACCTGAGTTGGAATTCACTGTCTTATTTTTATGTATGTAGATTATGTTAATAAGAACATGATACTTCTTAAATAACATTGTAAATACTTTTAAATAGCTTTTTACCTGTGTTAGGGGCATAACTTCTGGAATATATCCTTCATTGCACCCAGGATTGCAGGTGTGGGTGAAGGGAGGAGTACCTGCCTTGGAGCAGAAAGTTTTATCTCTCCGTGTCAAAGGAGAAAGACAAGGCAGAAATTAAAAAAAAAAAAAACCCAACGTATGCAGCAGGCAGTTTCCTAGGAAGGCTGCTGTGGCTACTGAGATAAAGATTCTTGCCAGTTCTTAGAAGTTATATTCACTTTTGAATCATCTGGATTGTGATAGGATCCTTATTTGGTTAAGCAAGCCAAAGAAACTAGAATAAGAAGCCTTCACTGTATTTTCATCTAAATCCCTCATCTAAATTAAAAAAGATATGATTTTGGCCCATGAGATTTTTTTTTTTTTCTGCTGGAAAAGTGGGCGTAGCCTGTTGTGCACCTGAGCATCCTTAGCCTGATGTAGTCAACAAGCAGGTTTTTCATTGACAGCAAGGATGAGGCAGTGTGATAATATTAAGAGAAATGGTCATTAACCTTCTAATCCTTTCAGAGGTAGTGGTTTTGAAATTCGTAGCCTTTAAAGTTCATGCTCTTTGAGAGTCAAGATATCAGCCAGGAATTCATCCAGCTAATGCTTTCTGATGTTTGTGGTTTTATTCGGGAAGTACCGCGTTTAGTTAGTGCTTTGCTTTTGCTTCCCAGTTGTTTAACCTTTGTTTCAAACGAATGGGGCTGTTCCATTGCTGTTGCCAGATGCAAGAGGCATCTTTTTGTGTTTGTTAAATGGGCAATGATGAAGTGCTTTAAGTGCTCCAGAGGTTTCCCCTTTTTACAACAACAACAACAACAACAAAATAGCTACAGCTGAACTTTTTAAGCTTTTTTTCTAGCAGTCTTAGCACTGAGGTGAAAATCATTCAAGCTTGTTCTGTATATATGACTAAACCTTGTGCCTTTGGGTGCAGGAGAATGAGCTGAAGGCTGGGTGGAACTTTGGCTCACATTTTTCTTCATGGCTTATTCCTCATTATGGCTCTTAATAGCTCTGAACATGCTGGTGTTTCGGTGGGGAGGGTGCTTGAGGTTGCCATGTTTCGCTATGTAAAATAAATAAAATAAAGAAGGAGAAAACAGGACGAAGAAGCGAATTTGCCAGTAATTTGTCTTTTTAGTTTTGAGATGCTCTGATCACGTTTTCCACGTCCTGCTCCCCAATGGGCAGCATGCAAACGATGCCGATGGAACAAATTACGGTTAGAGAGTAGTGCTGAGGAGGGACTAAACTCTGGTAAAAGAATTACTTGGGCCTCAAAATCCTGCACGGAGCAAACGTGCCAAATGCTGCATAAACACGACTTCTGCGTATTCGCCATCGTGTCGTGGTTAATTGGTGAGAGTTGATAGTGCTGTGGAAAGCAGGAGTTAGCGCACGCTGTTCTGTGACTTGCCTGTCAGTGACTGGAAAGCCGTGCAGTGAGCAGTGGCACATGTCACGAAATACCGAGTTTTTCCCTGTTTGTGTAAGCTGTTTCCATTCTTTCCCATTTTTCTCGCAAGCGGCGTTTTGAAAGCATCGTGTTTTGTGACGAGTATCTGAACAATTTTATTTCTGGATGGTTTATTTAAGGGAAAAATATCTTTATTCTACCCATTGTAGAAAAAATAGCTGATATATGCCCACCCACTCAAAATAAAACTTCTTTGGTGGATTTGAACTGGGCCCCCTGAGGACTTTCCTTTCAGAAAGGAAAAGGGGAGACTGCCTCTCCCATAATCAGGATCCATAAGCTCCTCGTAGTAAGAGCTGCTCATGCTTTCCTTCAGAAGAGCTTCTGGGCTCTTGGATACCCAAGCTCTACTGACATCCACCAACCAGATCTGCTGTGGCGTTTGGAGGTACTCTGGAGTGGCTGACGACATCATTTTCCTATCTGGAGCTAAACTGTGCATGCGGTTTTCTGCAGTTTGATCTGCACTATTAAGTGCTCAGTGTTTTCTTTACCTTCATATTTAAGAACTGTTATACAGAATTATTTTTCAAATATGATTGCTCAGTCTCTGTTTTCCAGATGACATATTATGGTGTTAAATTCTGGTTTAAACATCACTTATGATCTGAAGTGCACACAGTTACAGAGCCTAACTTCACCCCTGAGGAGTTCCAGTAGAGTAGGTGGCAGGATACTGGGAGTTTAATTTATGTTGTAAAGCCTCCAATTCAGTCGTTAATTCAGGTTTCCACTGTCTACTTCTGTGGGTAGAAAGTAGACATTGCCATTGGTATTCCTTCGTGAAAATACAAGATGAAAATAAGACAAATGGTCATAACAAAAAAAAACCTTGGGGCTTTAATGTAAATACTGGGTTTCAGTTAACAGTAGGAGAAGGGTTGTTGTTTGGCCTACTACAGTTGAAATGCAATTGCCATGTAGGATTTTGTTGTTTTATTTGTTGTTAATCGCATAAACAAGCGGAAGAAGGAATGGCGGGAGTAAAGTTAATTTGAGAAGAGATAACTCTTCTGAGACAAATCTTAAATCTTGCTGAACCAGGGAGGTTAAAATAGTACTCACTGAGCACTAAATTTAACCTTTTCGGTATTTATTTCCTGTAGGCTGATTAAATTGTCTAGTCTCGAGGGAGCAAGTTTTTTCACATTGTGATAATGATTGGTATTCAATATCCAGTTTAGGTTGTTTGTTTAATAATTCAATCTTTGTGATGAATCTTGGGAAGTGAAACTTTTTGCGTATACATCTGAGTTGTAGCTGAAAAAAGGGCTTAATATCTAATCTTAATAGTGCGTATATACATTTATCTTACATACTTCTGTTTTTCAATATATGGTATGATTCTGCAACACACGTTTGTTTAGTTTCAGAAATACGTTGCCAACGTTTATGAGACAGCAAGGGACAAACTTCAAATGATCTCTATGGTGTCCAGTAAAATGTTCTTAAAAGCTTTGTTTTTGAGAGGAAAAAACTACCATAATGCATATGGAAAGATAATGGCTATTTTTCAATCAAGATACTTCCTGGTCTCACGTGACCTCTTCACTCCCAAGCTATCAGACAAGGTTTTTGAGTTAGCAGCTACATACATTCCCTCTCAAGAGAAAGCCCTGATAAATTAATTTGGATCTGAATTTTTCTTGACCACCCAGGGATGTGTTGTAGGTGTCTTTCATGAATGATGACTCTGAAAGATGGAAAGCAGTTGGGAAGTTGCAGGCAATATTTATTGGGGCAATGAAAAAAGGGTAATTATCTCGAATGTCAGCGTTGCTTGGATGAAGCCTGCTTTAGGCATTTACATCTAATAGCTGCTTGTTTACGTATTTGCCTTCTTTCTAACTTAAGTCACTTTAATCCAGTTACTGGAAATGGTATGTACTGAAACTGAAAGGCAAAATGTCATACCGCAGTGGGAAGCTGGAGAGCAAACGGTAAGAGGGCAGCTTGACGGAGAAGCAGATTAAGCAGAGGGGTGTAGAAGAGCGAACATAGACCTGCGGGGGGAAAAAGCAGCTGAGAGAGGCACTGAAGAAGAAGGAGGTACCTGGTAGAGGATGTGATTGTGAGAAGTCGGGTGGTGCCTTGGAAAGAGAGGAGAAATGTAGGGATTAGGTCGGGGGAGGAAACCCTGAGTGGGACTTGAGAGGCATGAGCGCTGAGACAGGATGGCTTTCCTCTGAAAGAAAATCTTGGAGACAAATAGTGCTTGTTGGCCCTGATAACAGTGTCTCGCTTGGGCTCAAGATCATTTCTTTGCTCAGGAGTAGCAGTTCCCAAAGGGTTGCTTTCGATTAAGTACTACAGATTGTGGTATTTTGGGCGCAACTGTGTTTATTTAAACGTATGTGCAGTCACGGAAGGATGAAATGGTCATATAAGACAATGCCTTGCAGGAATCTGAGGCCAGATACAAGTAATGAGTAATGTGAAAGTACAGCTGCTAACTTTCAGTTTATAGAAGCTGAATTAAACCTGTGTTTCGGGATGAAAACCTGGTCTGAATCAGTCTCTGATGCATTTCCACTTACTTGTGATGGTATCCGCTGAGTGCTCGAGTTTTCCCGCTGTACCTGCTGCGCATCTCTGCTAAGGGCTCACTTCATTTCCAGCTGTGGATTTCTGCTTACGAGCATTACTGGGGGTGAAAACCTGGACATTTCTACTCTGTTCTTTGACTGTATTGTACCAAAGAGAAAATGCTGACAGGCTCCCAAACTGCAGTAACCTTTTACTCTTCAAGATTTTGAAAATTGATATTGGCTGTCCCTTACTGTCCTGCAGAGTGCATATTTCCAGCTCTGAATATGCATGACGTGAATGCTGTAAAGCTTATAGGTCAAATGCTGTTTCTGAACCTAAAGAAGGATATTCACAAAAGCTAACTAGATCCACCATACAGTCGGTGGAAAGAGGGAGATTGCTCCGCAGGTTGGGAGTTCGGTGGCTACATCCACCGTGTGCTCCAACTTGCTTTCTGGAAGGACTGATGACTACACGGGGAACCAAGGAGAGCAGATTGCTAAAATGATTATGCTAAAATGATTATTTGTGAACACCCTTTGAAATGTCATAGTCCAAACACTGTCATTTACAAATTCCCCATTTGCTTTCCACTCATGTGGCTTCAGCAGCATTAGTTGAAGCTGGCTGGTTTAGCAAACATTTTTTGTCATTATGTGTATTTGCTATTACATTCCACAAGTGTAAATCATGGAAAAGTAAAAGCATTAAGCAGTTGAATAGTAATAAAAATATCTCAACCCGATGTTCTAGAGATGATATATATACAGCCATTTACAAAAAGAGAATAAAATGGAAGAAAGAAGAAAGGAATATCAGTTGGGAAAGATCGTATGTGTTCCTGGCAGTTTTTAAGGCTGCTATAAGTTTTAGTAGTTTCATTTTTCAACAAAAGAAACTAATATTTTTTCAATTTAATAAGTAGTTGATATTACACAGAATTTTTAGTTACAGCTTTTTTTAACTGCAGCTGAGTAAATGCTCAAAGTATTTTTTGTTTAACAAAATAAAAACTGATAATTTAGCTTTTAAAAATATTCCTTTGGGATGTAGAGAGTTTTCTTATAGTTTCTACACTTCAAGAAGGTGTCCCATGAATAAACAATATTTTGCATCTTTTCTCGTGGATTTTGCTCCTTCTGGTGAGCTTTTTCAACGATACGTTAAAGTGAAATGTGTGATCCTTTTTCACTGTATTTTTTTAACAGAATGCTTTCACGTGTGGGTACAATACCGTTCATAAATGGTCATTGCCCATTGCTAAATAGATGATGTTAATAGAGGATTCTTAATGCATTCATCAAGCATCTTAATTAAGATGGGTAAAACCTGGTTTATACCTTGGGAAATAATGCAAGATTCAGTTCCAGCTTGTTGGCTCTTTACCAACCCCGCTTAAAGCTGCTGGCCATCAGGGTCTTATGCTTCCCATGCCTGTAGTTAGGGTTTACCTGTTGAATATGATTTTGATGACAAATCTAATGAAAGTTCATATATGGAATAATACTTTTACACCATGGCAATGATATCAAAACATTACTGCTCTTCCTGCACTCATTTTCTTTTACTGGCCAGAAATGCGGTTTGTGACTGGGGGCTCTGAGAGACTTGTGAAAGCGGAGAACTGATTTTTGTTGGAGTTGGGTTTTTTTTTTTTTTTCCCCTCCACGTGATCTATAGGCTCAAGTGTAGGTCAAAAGTCCCAAGACAGAAAGTATGCATATATTAAAATTAACTAGAACCCCCCCTAACTAAATAGGCAAAACCCTCAAATAACCCAGCTTTGACAGAAAGATGCGTGGAACTTTTTTCTCCTCTTCTTAATAGTAGCTCTACAGTTCTGTCTTGTAGCAGGTTAAATTGAGCCCACAGGGGTCATTGGGACATTTTTCCCTATAAAGGTTGTAAAAACACCTACTTTCCTCTAACGATAGAAGCCATTTCTAAAAGCATAAAACCTCTCGTGCTCAGGAGCCAAAAGCATAACTGGAAGCCTGGTTTCTAAAAGCACAGTTCAGGGCAGATCGGTGTTTGCCGAGCCCCGCACTGGGCTGTCGCAGCAGATCTTCGCCGGCATCGCTCGCCCCTTCCCACCTCCCACGGGGTAGCTGGGCCGGGCTGCTCCTGGCGAGGGTGCTGGGTACGGAGACCCGTGGAAGTTAGCTGACAGCATGAATAACTGGCTGGAGGGGGAAGGTCAAAGCATCTGATAACTGGGGCTTCTAGTACTTTCCAGCAGTAACTGCAAGAGGTATTAATTTTGTCTGTCAAAACAGACTAAAGCAGTACTTAGGAGCTGAAGATTATTCATTTAAATTATGAAAAGGCTAAAGTTACAATGATGGATGTTTCGAAGGATGCAAGAGGGGACTAAAGTTATATTTAAATTTGAATCCTCTGTGGAGCTGTCATAACATCCCTCACAGTAAAAAGTGAAATTGCTGAGTTGCAAGATTTGTTTTCTGAAACTATACGTAGGTCATATCCAGTCTTCTGCTTCTACGGTATTTCTCAGATTAGGGAATTTAATCTTTTTAAGCCTGGCTGTTCAGTCAGTGCTGACCCTTGTGGTGGTTGTGGCACGAGAACTTTCTATGCAGCTCTCAGTTTTAGCTGGGTCCCATGGGAGTCCTGTAGGTTGCATGAAAGGGGCTTGAACCTCCACATGGACATCCTCTGGAATTACTGATTTTGAAGAACAGGAAATACAGGTTAAGTGCGTTTATTCTTCTCAAGAGTCCTTTGGGTGCACCAGTGGTTGAATTTATCTTTATGAAAGTATGCTTTGCCTGCTGGATGTAATGCATTTCAAATCTCAGCTTCAATGAGACGGCAGTGATAGAGTATGTATTAGTATCCTCTCTGTTATAAAACTAACATGGAGCATTTAATTTCTAGTTCATCTTTTTTTTCTTCATTTTAAAGAACTATATTAGGTGCTTCAAACAAATACAGTTTTGTTCTTCTGAAGATTAATTTGGGAATTGTAATGGTGGAACATATAATCTGATTGCATTAATAACAGTTGACTTCATCCTGCCATATGAGATGCAGTCAGTGTGGGTCTCGAGAGAATGTTCTTCAATTTGTTACAGAAAGGTACCCATGATGATGATAGTGGTATCCCACACCAACATGTACAACTAATTTTTGTGTTGTTTCTTGTAAGACCTATTGCAGCTTTTATAACCATAATTCTTGTAAAAGGTCTCTCATAGATACATTTTAAGAGGTGTACATAGAATTTGTAATGCGAATTGAAAATACAGATACATTGGTGTATCTTCTGGGGGAAAAAAAAAAAGAGACAGCTTTTTGGCAAATCTTTTGTCACAATCTTAGCCTTTATTTGCTTCCTGGTGATTGATGTTTCATCTTTGTTTGTTGGGTTTCTTTGGTTTTTTGTGGGGTTTTTTTTGTCTTCTGGTACTCTCTTCTTACTCTGTTTTCTAATTTGATCTTGCAGAGGAAAACCAAATTTTATCACGAATGGAGCCGGCAAAAAAGCCATCACCTATTAGGGAGTTACTGCTAATAGATCCATGCTTCTGGAATATTTACATTCTTTCCTCATTTTATTCAGTGTGGGTTTTATTAGCGCTTCAAAAGTCAGAACCTTCAGATGTGCAAGGTACTTCTCTACAGCTTTCCCCATCTTCTAAGAGAAGAAACGTCTAGGAAAAACTTGGTTAAAAGATTGGGTAAAATATCCTCTTAAGTGTTTATGATAAAGCAATTAGGAGTGGGTAAGGATACATGAGGACATCTTATCTAAGTCTAGAACTTTTTAAAGCTTTGCTTGAGGTGTATTGTCCTATTAGATATACTTGATCCCACTGACACTACAGCCTTTGAAATGTTCGAAGCCAGGTATTTTTGAACAAAGCTTGTGGATAAGTGACTTGCATTTACCGTAAGTATGAGGATTCTCCAATCTGGGATTTTAAATCTTGATATCCTTGATTAGATAGTCCCTTCAGGAGAGCTCTGTAGACTCAGATACAGGCCTGGTGTATTTGCTCATCAAGATACTACTGCTTTCTGCAGTTCTTTACAAACCAGGGGGATTTTTAAAGACTTTATGGCTACAGACATCTGGGCACAGAAGGAGACCTTGTGAAAAGCGTGTGTGTTGTCTTGCAACAAAGTGGTCTTTTTTTAGGAGACATGACATATTTCTCTGAGAGCATGCATGGTTTGCCTTTTAGGAAATTTTATATAGTTCACCTTTCCATGTTTCTGTGCGGATTGCAGGATGCTAAATACTGCTATGGTATTCTCCACTCCTCCCCCCCCAGTTTACATTATTAAAAGATTGGTGAACACAATTCGTTAAAAACTTGTCTTGGATTTCACAAGTTTCCTTTTTGGAGAAGGATTACAATTTTTGCCTGTGGCGAGCCAGAATTTCTCTTTTCTGCAGTGCATATTATAAAATACAAAGCTGGCTGATTGGTGAATTCAGCAAAAATAAAATACTTTGTTCCAATATGTTTAGATTTTTAAGTGCTGGTATCTCTCTTACTAGCATCAATCCGTGCTTTACGGCAGTTGGTTTTCCACTTTTGGCAGTGACCACAATGTCTTCTAGTAAGAGTCATCCGCATACTCCTACCCGTGTCTTGTACAGATCAGATGGCTTTGCAGTATTAGTAGAATGTAAACGAGCAGTTGAAATGGGATTACTGGGATAAGTCATCTGGACGGAGAAGATTTAAAGTGGCCTTGATTGAGGTCCTTACAATTATGAAGTAGACAGTAAAGCCATTATGGTCAAAGAGGAAAAATGATAAAAAGAAATTAAGATGCAATGAAAGAACAGATTTTTTTTTTTTTTTTTTTTTTATGTTTTGTGTATTTCAAAAGAAATAGAGGCATGATATTACCTTGTATTTTTCTGATCAGCATAGAAGTTTCCTTGTGGCAAGAGATAAATGTACCGTGAAATAATTACTTTTTAAAAAGGGAGTTTCATAACACTAAGAAATGCTTTTGCTGTGGAAATCAAGTGGAGCAAAACACACATACTTACTCTCTCTAAATATTTCTGTGTAACTCTCTGTATGTGCCTAACAGACTTGTTTAAGAGACCTTTCATCTCGGTATCTTTATATCATATAAAATAGAGCATTTCAATGAGCACTTTATACTTTTTCTTTCGCTTCTTTTCTGTTTTCGGGAATCTTTCCTTTGTGTCTCAATCCTGGACTTCTTTGTTAGGACCCGTTCTCCTCCTGGTGTTATTCTTCAGTTTGGTTTCCACCAGAGTGTTTTTCTACACTTCAGACATTTATCTCCATGTTTTCCTTTGACTTCTCTTCCCTTAGTGTGGACTAATAGAACAATTTTGGTTTAGAGCATGGCAAGAAAAGAGTGTGGCTCCTAGCCTAGTTTTCTCTCCGTGTGCATGGACGGTTCTTCAATGCGTGAATTATTAGCTTCTTTCTTTTGGTGGGAAAGAGAGAATTAAGCCGTTCTGGGTGGTGCATGTTTTGCTTTTCCATTGCTCTGTGCAGCAAGCATTTGACCAAAAGACTGAGTAGGCAGTACAGCTTACGACTCAGTGGAGCTACATAGGACCTGTGTAATCAAGGCTTTGTAATACTGAAGTAATAAATTCTTCCCCCAATTTCAGACCTTGGAAGTAGTCTGCACCGAGTTTTATTCTTGGCCTGTGGCTTGCCGTTTCCACCTCCTCAGTCTGATAGCTGCTGTCTGAGGAATATTAGAATTTGTCTTTATTTTTGGTCATTTCCTCTCCCTCACGTGCAGTATCAGACTGTTGCCACCCGGTATTCTTGTGCTACCACGTGTAGCTTTTCTCCTTTGTTCTGGTATAAGAAGTAAGGGGGTTTTTGATTGTAATTTTCAGTAATTAAACTGATTAGAGTTAAACTGGTGGGGAAACTGCATTTGATTACACAGGCAGTACAGAGGAGGTAAAACTCATCTAACTAGGTTCCTTTCCAGCCTTTAGGCTTTTAATAGCTAAGTTAATTTCCTAGAGGAATATGTGCTGATTGAAGGAAAAACTATAATCATTAATTGCGGTAGATTTAATTTGTTTGAAGTATAAAGAAAAGACTGACTGAGACTTCAGGGGAAGAAAAGAGCCGTGCTCCTGCACAGTCACTTATTCCAGCCAGAGCAGTATGGTTTTTGCTGCCCGTAATAAATTGTGGTAAAATTTTTGGACTGTTTGTGGGTTTTGTACGTATCGGTAGGAGTGATATTCTTAGATCACAACGTTATTAGAGATAAAGTAACAGGACATCTCTTCCTGCAAATCATGACCATAAACTTACGCTATGTATTTAGTAGTGTAGGTTCATATTTTGATCTACCTGATGCTTCAGGGACATAAGATCTTCTCTAGCTATCCACTGAACCATTTCTTTGCTAATGTGGTTGTAGAATGTGAGGTTGCTGTAGCTGCTTTCTAGGAGAAAATAGAATTTTCCATATTCAATAAAGTGAGGGTTTTTTTTTTTTTAATTGGGATTTAATTTCTTTCTCCCTGATGATTAGAGCATGTGACCGGTGTTTTGGGGCCTCTCTCTATTAATTGCCACTAGAGAAGTAATTTTTATATAGAGCTTTAAAAGGTGATTCATCTTTTTCTTTTCTGAGCAGCTATAAAAACATACTCTACCTGCCTTGCAGATGTGCTTATATATAGCATAAGATGCCTGTAATGTTCTTTGGCATTACTGGTCTCTGTATTTGTGTAAGCAACATTTGTACTTTGCCTAATTCTTTGTTTTCTTAGTGCATTTTTCAAAAGTACTCAGCTGACTCACAAATCACGCTAGTAGTGTTAGAATAACGAAATGAAGTGTTTGCTATGGACCAATTAGATTACAGTATCCCTGTTTGTGTTTCCTAGGTGTGGAATAGATCACTGTGAGTTACGTACTAATCCTGGGTGCAAAAGGTCTATATGAAAGCTTGGAGCTTCTTAAGATTTTGAATTTTCCTGATATAAAGTATAGAAGGAATGGTAACTCATCAAAATACCAACTAACTGAGAAGATGTTTCCAGAAGGTTGCTTTAGGTGGGCTGTATACGCTGCAGTATTTGGGAGAAAAATGACTAAACTTGGACCGCACACAATCATCCTAGTGTGTTTTTTTGTGCTACATGTATTTGTCTCCCTTTTTTCCTTACAGAAAGATAGGTAAACCAAAACCGTAGAAGGGCTTATTTGATCAACATTTTTAAAATACTCAGTAATAGGAAAAAGGAGCAGCATATTTTGAAGTGATTAATCAGCTTTCCCAAATTTTTCTTTGGTCTACTTGTCTGTAGAAATTGTGTGTAGGATTTTTTTTTTTTTCTTTGTTTCCTCTGTCCTAAGCTCTGATTAGTGAGCCACAGCCCTTTTTATTGAAGCTTTCAGCGAGAACACCTCCAACAGTTGGGTGCTATGGTATACAAAAAAGCTTGCAATTGAGTTGTGGCCCAGGCAAAGGGTCAAACTTTTTAGCTTATTTGTTTTACACGGTGGTACTACTCTCGAGTCAATGGGCAAACTGTTACTAGAAGCAATGAAAGAAAATGTTAGCAAAAATAGCAAGTACAAGCAGTTCTTGCGGCTTTGAGTAGTGGTTATAGCTGAAAGGATTTGTGGTGGAAGTGCTTGTGGTGATGATGGTAAATTAACCGCAAGTATCTTTGCCACCAGAGGGTGAATTCACATAATCTGTCTTGGGTTCACAAAACACAGATGTCCCACATTGCCACCTGACAGTGTCTACCTCTCGTCACTGGCCATTTAGGGAAATCAGTCTTCCACATGTGGTCCTCTGATCGGCATCCAAAAGTCACATCTGCTCTAGACAGCTGAAATAAATTGTCTAACTGGGAATAGCCCTACATGACGAGGTAGCACGAGTCCTGCTTGACATGGGCAACGTTTCGATGTCTAAATTTGCCCAGTGGGATTAGCAGGAAGCAAGGATGGGAAACTTTAGGGTTGACGCTCTGGTGCATATATGATGAAGCTGTTGATTAGGTGTTGCAGCTTGACGATTTCTCTTTCTGCATGGCATTATCGGCGTGCGACAGTGCAGCCAGCCGACCCTCCTGTTTTGCTTCAGAGAAAATGAAAGATTCTTGTCCAGCCTAACCTCAGTAAATTTTTCATCAAAGCCTTAATACTACTTCTGCCAGATATTATCTGCTTGAATGCACAATCTTATAACAACAATGCCTATTTACTGCATTGTTTTGTTTTGTTTTTTTTTTTATAATAGCTTTAATCTCCTTCATCATTAGGAAATGCCTGTATTCTTAGCGTTAAAGAGGTATCTTGAGAGTATAATAAAACTGACTCCTTGCTTTATTTCTCTCACAGCCTTGGGGTACCCAAGGAGCAGGTATGCAGCTGATACACAGGCAAATAAGGTGCAGGGCAATTCCTGGTAGGCAGGTGACTGAGTAGTAAGGATCCAACCGGACGATTGTTGAAATAAGCCATGAACTGTGAGCATCTGCAGCTAGGAAAGGTTAGAAACCGCCCAAAAGCTGACAGGAACAAAGAATTGTTCCACACCATCTGAAATCCTGTCATTGCCAGGGATTTCACCTGGGCTCTTGGCTCTGTCTTGCCTTTGAAAATATCTACAGGCCTTCACATCATTTTGATTACTTGTGAGCTCCCTTTCCTTTAAAGTTCCTGAGTACATTTTTTTTAAGTTTTCAGGGCATGTGAAAATGGTAAATGCACAGTAAAAATATTTTTTTTTCTGTGTTTTTTCGAACTTTGGATTATGTTTCTCCATTTTAAGACATGTAATGGATTGCATGTTGCAGGAACAGTAAAATGGAGAAGATAATCGATCTCTCTCTGACTAAGCTGACTTACTTTTACCATAAAAGAGGCAATTTCTGATTTCTCTGATAAAGTAAGTTGATGGCTACACTATAGTTTTAATATCTTCTATGGCCTTCTCAAAATTTTTTTTTTTTTTAGCTGATAGATGGTAACTTTTTGAAACAATCAGTTAAGATAAAGTATGGGTAGTGTATTTGACAACAGTATACAGAAAGATTTGGGACAATATCCTTGTGGACAGTGTAGGATGTCCAGACCATATTTTACTGTAATGCATTATTCTTGGCTTGACTGAAATACTGAGGTTATTAAGTTCCACTTTCCCTTATAAAGGAGCACACGACCATCGTTATCCAAGTATTTAGCCCTATGGCAACAGTTGGGCCTGTGCTTGAAAACAAAAAAAATGCAGTGAAATACATAACCAGATTCTCTGTTTCTTCTGTAATGTGGCTCACACTGACCACAGTGGGAGCTGCTTCTAATTTCAGGCTATATAAAGAAAGGATCTTTAGAGAGGTTATACAACATGTTCATATGCAGAGCATGTTACATTCACCCAGTTGGATACATTTTAAAGTAGACCTTCCTTCAGTGCTTTACTTGCATGCTCTTCAAATCCTACATGTCTGCACTAGTTGCTTGCAGGAGCTTATAATTCATCGTCAAAATCTTCCTTCCAGGCTGCTCTTGCAAAAACAGTGCAGTAACACCTCGCCTTCCTCTAAATTTGCGGCAAAATTTGCAAGTGAAGTCTTGTCTGCATAGCTGGAAAAAAGTGCGAGGGTTGTTTTGGTAGGGCATGAGGTGTGCCTTTTTTTTTTTTCCCCTTTCTTTTTTCTTCTTCTTCTTTTTCTTTTTTTTTTAATCTGAATATTGTTCATGAGTGTTAGTACCCTAAAAAAAACCAGTGGTGTGGCCACTTACTACTTTTACTCCAAAATACACCCACCGAGGCCAGCCCTGCAGCTGTAGCCAGGATTGAGCTTGCTTAGACTGCCGTTGAGTAAATCAGAAGCACCTCGGGGTACACCTGCACCACAGCGTACCTCCTACTGCTGGTTACCCTATGGAAAAATGCACTGTGCTGCTGTCAGGGCAAGGCCCCATGTAGCTTCCTTTCAGCGGTGGCCTTTGATTTCTTAACAAGTTAGGGGATTTTATTGTTTTGAAGCCTGAATGTTGAATATTGAAGTTTCAAGACTGAAATATGTTAGTTTTTGTCACCTTTTGATTTCTTTTTGATTTTCAGAGCATAATTGTTGCTTTATTAAAACTTTTTGCAATCACACATTTTCCTTCTTGAAACCAAATATTATGCAATTATTTCCTAGTGAAGGAAACTGAAATGAAATCTCGTGATTAGCTACACCACAAGTACCACACCAATGTTTTAAAAATAAAAATAAAAATTAAAAAAACCAAGAAAAAGCTCATAGGGTGGTGGTCTTGTGTACAGGTAGACTTTGGGAGGTTCAGATCTGATTGTAATTTTGAAAAGACAAAGGAAAGAAAGCACAAAGAACTTCACTAATTTTTTTCTGTTTTCCAGACAGCATGTTCTAGTACCTTTGCGATACTGGAAAGGTGCATGAATTATATAAATTTCACTAATTATTTTGAAATAATTACTGCCAAAACGGCTTTTCTAATTGTGCAGGTAGAACCTAGGACTACCTCTTATTCTATTTTGCGTAGGCTTTTAAATATTGATGATTACTCTACTTAAATGGATTAATTATATACTGAAGCACTTTGATTCCCTTTAATGTTACATTTACAAACCACACAAACGGCCCAAATTATGAGATGAAGAATTGGCTGTAGTGGACCTGATGTTTTCTTCCTCGTTATTCTGCCCTGAAGTAAGTTCCTGTTGCTTTACATTTCAGCTCGGCTGTATTCTAAAATACCTTGATGATCTAGAAGGCAACTTTACATGGTTGAGCAAACCACAAATTGACACACAAAATGGATGAAAACTTAATTCATAGCTTTCCCTTTAGCATCTGGTAGTGTGTGTGTGACAATTTATCAACCCATGTTTTAGAATGAAATTATTCCTGCTTTGCACCTTTCTCACGTTTGCCAGAAAAAATGAGAGGAACGTGAAAAACGAGCGTGCATTCTGCAAAGGGGTTCACACAAAGCATGACAATGGACGTGTCTGTGCTTACCAGCCAGTTTTAGCCTTTTCTAGCTCCTTCCCATTCAAACTGCAGCTTCTGATTCAACAAGTCTGTCGTCTTCTCCCTCCCAAGGGATGAGATCAGCCTCATCAAACAGGTTCTTCTAACTGTCCTTCACAAGGCACTGTCGGGAAACCTTTTCCTTTTGCATCACTTGCTTTGATTTGGAATAGATGTTTCCGTCTAGCTGAAAGTAATACCAGTGGATGGGTATGAAGGGTATGAATTTCATTGGTATGAACGTGTGAACTGCTGTTTTTTGTGGGATTTCACCTAGAAATGTTTTGCGGAGTTGTGTTTGGGACTGAAGACCTGATGATGATGAATACCATTCTTAAAAACAAGTTCATCTGGATTTTTTTTGGATGTTCTTTTAAGTTACATTTTTGGCTGCCGTTGACTGCCTTCCCCACCAGTTGTGGTGATTTGGAGTCCTCAGGCTACTGTAAAGTTTAGGCTCCTTTTAAAGGTGGAGCCTAATCTTCAGTCCGTATGGAAGTTTATACAGCAGCATTTAGGAAGTACTCCAGGCCAAATGCCTTCTCTCATGTGTTTTTCTCAGTATGTGTTAGTCAACTTCAATTTCTGTTAATTTTCTCTCATTCTGCATTAAAGCAATTAGTGTATTTCACTGCAAGGTAAAAACCTGTCATTTTGCTCCTTCTACTTTGAAGGTATGCCTCCAATGTACTCTAAATTTTAAATGTCAGACTGATAGCTGTGTGCTTATTTCTATACTGCATTCACAGTACACTGATGCTGCTGCTGACTGCTGCTTGCCTACCTTGGTTTTTGTGGGTTTGGTGGTTTTTTGGTGGGTTTTTTTTGGTTTTTTTTTTACTCTTCATATCAGATTTCAGAGATGCTTTGCATATGACTGATTAAGCTTAATGGGTATAATATATAACTTAAAAATAGCTTTCTTGCATAAATGCACATTATATATTGACTTGGTAACATATTAGCAGAAGGAAAATAACTGAAAAGTTATGACAGTTATTGTTTCCTTATTGAATTCAGAATGTTGTGAAGGCAATTTCCTTGACAGTTTCGACTCCAGAGCACTTACTAGTATGCTGATTTTTTTTTCCCCTTAATGTACCTATGAAATACCCTTTACAAGCTTGAAATTGAAGATAATGACTACTTCATTTGAAAAGATGGCAAAACTTAGTCTTAACAATTTGTTCTCTACACAGAATTTGTGAGGGGGGGAAATAGAATAGCACAGGTTGTATGACAAGTAAACCACAAAGCCGTTTTATTAGCTCCAAATACAAAACCTGTACTTTTAATTGCACAAAGCCTTCCGTTAGATTTTCTTTATCTTTAAAGCCGGACAGATTTGTAGTGTGCACTTTCAGTATTCCGGGAGAAAAGTAAGGCATGGAAAATTCAGCCCCTTTCTTTTGTCTCCCACATCATCTGTTTTGCTAACACAGATGATGGAAACTTCGTAATCTGAGTTGTTTGGACTCATTAGGTCATGCTTCTGGACATCTTGGCTTTTAAGAAAGAGAGCTTGAAGTTGGTGCTCTTTACTAACAATAAAATAAGACTGGGTAGACATTCACATCTATTTACCGAGGTTTATTATGGGCAGAAGAGGAGGAGGAGGTTTCTTAATACATGGAAGCTCAAGTCCTTGAGTGTATTAGCGAGAATATGATGTACTCTCAGTCACCCATTAAAAGCAAGCAAGACCCAAAACTATTGGGCTAAACTCAGAAACGTCTTAGGACCCTTCAGGAGCAGAGCGGTCGAGGCCAGGTCTTTGGGAGATGCAGGGATTGCTCCAGGAGCTGTAGCATGAGGGCCGAGGTGTGTAGAGCCGCCGGTCCTCTGCGGGGACTGGCCCAGTGCCCTTGCACTCAGGGTGTAGCCGCCTACGTGAGGCTCCAGCTTGTGCATGAGCCAAAGGATTCAATCCCAGTTTGGCTCTTTGCTGTTAGTCCAGAGGGGGGAAAGCCCTTTCCAGGTATAGAGAGAAGCAACTTGTTTGTAGAATCTTCTGCACCGTAGAAAACAGTTAAGTAAATCGCTGCTGCCCATATTACAGAGCTGTTTCTGGTGTATGCTTGCATGCAAGTTATTGTCACACCCTCCATATTGAGTAAGTATGTGAAGGCTGTATTTACAGAAGGCATATAGGTGTCTGAATATGCTAATAGTGGTACTGACTGATGTGCCTAAACATTTTAAGTCGATCTTATTTTGTAGGCTGGGTGGTTTTCTAATTTCCCACAGTCTCTACTTTGCATCATTAGGCACTTACATAACTTTGCAAATCTGGTCCAGTCCGTTGTTATAATGCTATTTTACCTCTCCTGATTGCTGTGGCTTTGTGTGCAAGGAAGTATTTTAAGTAAAGTTAATTATAGTGGTGACTATATTGTAGTATATTGTGTATGGCTGATTTTATTTACTATATGTACTTCAAAATTACTTGATGTTCTTCAAGCCTAAAGCTTTTTACTTTAAGGCACCAAAACACGTCTCATGTTAGAAATGGTTGAATGGACAAGGTGCAGTTGTTAGCTCACTCTTCTTTGTTCTCTCTGCTTTCTTGAGAAAAGGTGAAACAAAATGCAGTGACAGGTAAGGATGTCTCACAAAACATGTACAAGAAATGTAGCTTCCCGTTCCATAAATTACTGGTACTCAGCTCACCAGCTGCCTGTTATGATGTTTTATTGATGAATAAAAATGGTGTCTGAGGCAATAGAATGTCTTGCATCTTACAACACTGCCAGTTATAGAGATGTCTTCTTGAATAAATTTCACAATTAGAAAGTATTGACAAAAATATTTAATCTTTTTTACATCAAAATAAGCTCAAACATCTGCTGCCAAAGTCAGACAATATCAAGTAATCTTTTAAAAGTATATTTTTATTATACTGACAGATGCATGGCTGCATGACATAGATGTCAATTTAAGTTACTAGTGCCATTAATACTTGACAAAGACATGCTCCCAGAAGAATTTACGTTTTTAAAATGTTGTCAGATGAGTATGTGCCAACAAAAAGTAACTAGAATTATTCAGCTATGTTGCTAACAAAGCTAAAGGCATGTTATCTCCAGAGACATCACGAAAATTGGTATTCACATCTTTTCTATTTTCTAAATTCCACAGAATTGACAGCAGAAAAAATAATTCTGTGTCTGCAAATGTCTCTTTAAACAACCCATACATATATCCTTTTTCACTTTTTATACCTTTTGGCTTACTGCGCAGAAAGATTCTCAGTTTCATTTGAGGTGAACTTCTTCAGCATTCATTTGTTTCCCACAAAATTTCAAATAATCCTACTTCTTGGCAAGGATGCTGTTGTAAAGAGAACATTGAGGAAAATGTTAAGACCTCTGCCAGAGTTTCTGGTCTACTCATCCAGTCAAAAAAGTATTGGAAAGCTATATGACTCAACTCATTAAGAAGGCTGAGATGTAAAACATTCATGTCCAGTTCTTACTTGTCAAATATGCTGGTTTATTCATTATTCAATTTTGTACATTTTAGTAACCCGAGATTTCATTGTGGGTATTCCACATTGAGAAACTAAGCTTGCTTTAAATTCATTCCTTCCAGGTCTTTTATTTTTCTTTTCTTTTCCTATATTCCCCTCTCCCCACAGAAGGGTTTTGGAAGGAGTTTTGTTTCTTAGAGCAAGAATGGAGTTTTCTGGGTAGACCAGACCAGTGTTCATGGAGTTTGCTTAGTAGTGCTGTCCTGGTGCTGCTACTCTGTGTTAAAAAGCATAAAAGTCTAGTCCGTTGAGGTGCCCAGTCATTTGAAATACTGAATTTCTGGTTGAATCTGGGGTCATAAACATCTCATTAAGGGCTAAGTCGTTATACTCAGTGATTAGAGATTGTTTTTTCTTTTAAGTGGATTTTTTCTTTATAGTGGATTTTTTCTTCGGGATGAGCCCGAACTTTGTAGAAACACTTTTTACTGGTAATGCTTCTAATGTATCTAACAAGAAGAAATCTAGAACTAAAGGGCTGAAAGCCATGTTACTACTTCTAGATGTATTTCAGTTCGCTATACTGAGACAGACTGTGAAAGTGAGATCTGTCTCTCAAAATGCAGAGTTCAAGACTCCTTTTAAAGTAGTGGCGATGCACAGCATCTCCTGTGCTGTGATTAGTCTCATCCTGAAGCTACTATTTAAAATACAGCACAGGAACCACAGGTCCCCACATATGGCTGGGTTTTTTAAATTATTATTATTATTATTTTTANACTATTATTACTATTACTATTGTTGTTTTAAAAATTATTATTACGATTATAATCATATTTATTTATTTATTTATTCATTATTATTATTGAAGCCTATGTTACTGGTGCAGGCAAAAATATTTAAAATTAGGTTAGCTCTCACCTCTGCTGCCTCTTGTGGGCCATCGCCAAGTGAGATGTTTTGGATGGGGTTTTATCAACGTGTGTTATATTTCAGTCTGACAAGGAAGTATGTAGTCTGCTGGCTGCCTGACCACTCTGTGTAATCACTCCTCTTAGTATAAATGAATACATATTAAAATAATATTTCAAGGTTTGTATAGTGAATGGATTTTCGGAATTAATGCCCAGGAATCTATTGTAAACTGTAGTTTGGAAGGAGGCAATTTTAGAAAGGTGGGGCAGGTTGACTTGAAAGGGTAACGTGAGGAATGAAATGAGGTGCAAGAAGTCTTTACCTCACATTTCTTTGGAGCCCCTTTTATGCTTGTTTGTTTTCTTTTACTGTTCTTTGCCTTGATAACTTGGCAGCCATTCAGTCTTCCTCTTTCCTCCCACCCCAAGTCTCCTATGGCTTCAGAGTCTTGTGCAGCTCTAGAATAGAGAAATAAGGAGATGAGGTTAGTCAAGATGGATTTACTAGTTGTCTACAAATGTTGTAAGGTGTGCTACCTAAGGCTGGGCACTCCCTCAGTTAGGTGGGGGAGTTGCGCTTGCGCACAGTGTAGTGGTGCAACCTGGGGGGTAATTTGGACTGCATCAAGTTTGGAGGTTGAAAGTTCTCAGGGTCCCGCTCCTGGTTGCTCACACCTACCCATAGTTGAACCTCTATAGCAGGAGCCCCTTTCAAAGTTTTTTGCAAGACTTGATCATTCGCGAGCGCCGATGTATAAAATGCAGCTGTGGATTAACACTGAGGGATTGAGAAGAGAGGCCATGCTTCCTCCAACATAATATGATGCGATTACAGCCATGGGGCTGTGCTGACCTCCTCTCTGAATGCAGGTGAAAATCCCCAGCTCTGGCTGGGGAAAAGTATTCACTAGGTGCTAAGTGACAAGTTACTTCTTCAGTGGTGAAGCTTTCCCAGAGATGGAAAGAGAGGTCTATTTTATTGCACCTTTCAGGTACAGTCTGAAAAATCTGAAAATAAAAGTTCTTGCTTTTTGAGTAACACATTATCTTTCTGGAAAGGATACTGTGAATATAATTCAGTCATGTTCTTTCCTGGCATCGTTGGAAAATTGTTTGATTTTCCTTCTAGTATGCAAGCATAATTCTTTTTTTAAAAAAGCGCCTATGAATTATTACTGCAATTTCAATAGCTGTAGCAGATGCATTGCAGCCAAAAACCTATTTGAACTGGTTTTGCTGTTTCTACAGAGAAGTGTGTGATGCTGACTTACAGTATATGTTACTAACAAGTTTTAGAAAGTATTGGAAAGATGAACATTGTCAGGAAAACTTAATGAGAGAAACATAATTCTCTGAGAAGCCATCAAATGAAAGTTTGCAATGGGGATGTTGGCTGGGTATCAGAAGAAACTTTTTTAGCAGTGGAAACTTTGGTTACAGTGAGGTATAACCGGTCTTAGCTGTGTCTCTCATGTCTCTCAAACATAGTAACTGAAATCCTAGAATTTGACTAATTCAAGAACTAGAATGGTAATTGTAGGTGTATTCTACAGTGCCAAAAAGAATAAGCTTGAATAGCAGACTCATGGCAGTAGATGACACTTTGTTACTTTTATTTTCTTCTGATATGCAGTATGCTGATTTTTATCTCAGATAAACTCATTTTACTGCAGGGAAGGTGATGTTACCTGTTACAAGAGGCCTTTGGAAGCTGCTGTGAAAAATATGTGGGGCTATGTTTAATTTGTGTCTGTCTTTAATAGTGAATTTCAGTGAGGGCAAGAGCAGGTAAACACAGATTGAAGTTCAGTGGCACTCTGCAGTACATCTGCGCGCATTTATTATTACTATCATTATATCTTTTTCAAAGGCAATTTATATATGGCAATATTTGTTCCCTGCTAGCACTTTATAGAGGATAGCCAAGAGTCTAAAGCAGTCTTGTTGTGCTATATAAAAGCAAAGTAATTGTGACAGTGATGTCCTAGCAACGCAGTTGATTCACGGGATGTAGATACCTGAAAGTTGAGGATCTTGAACTAATATAACAGTATGTGACAGCGAAAAGAGAGGATTTGCACTGTCTTCTCCAGACTGTGTTGCCCCATCTTCTCTTTCCTAGCCACACTGTTCTGCTACTTGTGTATCTCTCCATGAGCCAGTTCAACTCAGTGGTGTGTCAGAAATCTGAACCGAAAGAAATAGTGGATAATTTTCAGCTGGTTTACTGGGTTGCATCTGAAGGAGGAATCCAGACAGCAAAAATGAAGTCAGGCACTTCTTTGAAAATGGCTACAAATAGTTTTGTTTTAGAAACAAAGACTATTTGCCCCATTTTCCTCCATCTAATCTTGCAGAGTGTTAGAACCAGACTTGGATCAGAAAGATGCACGAGAACAGCTCTCCAGGTCTTGATCTCAACAATTCACTCACTCGGTGAGTGTAGGAGCTACTAGTCCTAGGATGGATAACAGTCCCTGTAGTTTGCAGTTTATTTTGATTTGATTTTGTCAGTTATGCTGGATATAAAGCTGTGTATTTATTTCTTTAAAGAGCATTGCATTTTGAATAATCTAGAGCTACTTCCTGAGTCACTGTAAGATAATAGTATTAATGGTATATGTTGCTTTTAAAATTAGAGATCTTGGGTATGCTACTTTGATGGAAAATCTAGCTTTTCGATGAAGACAGTTTCACTGCAGTGTCAGGGAAAGCTGGTTGCAAATGGTTGAGCTGAAAGTGGATGTTAAGTCAAAGATGTTTGTAGAATATCAGAAAAAGAAATGAGGAAGACAAAGGTAACGATTTTTTGTAGAAGTCTCAAGAAAGTGATGGAATAAAACAACAGCAGGGAATTTGCTGTTCACAGTCTTCTATTTAGGAAGCAGAGGGAAATCATAGAAACAATAACGTGTAACAGTAAAAAATTTGGATACTGGAAAATACCTAGTTTATTCCGTGTATCTTGCCATCTACCCTTGTCCTGAAGCAGGAAATGTTTTGATGTCTTGCTTCTCCTTTACTCATCAGCAAGCAATAAGAAATACCTGCGTCCATCCCTTATACTTTTGCTTTTATACTGCATTTTATGTATGTTCTGATATGACAAGGATTTGTTTCCCACATATTTAAAGGGTGAATACTTTACTCAAGGCAGGCTTAGAAGCCTAGGCTTTCCTTCTGTTTTTGCCTAGGCTGTGAAAGGAAAATGTATGGCCTGGCTCCAATTGTGCTAGCTTAATTTGAAGGACCATCTTGTACCACCATGCTCTGAAAATTGCTTTCCATAAGTGATTTATCCATTTCTGGCATGGGTAGCTGCATGGTTACAGTACAGAGGCAATTAAGCATATTGAGTGAAATCCCACCTTAATTGCATACAATGGTAAAACACCCTTTGATATCAATGGGGCCAAGGTTTCTCATCGTCATCCTCAAAGGTCCCATGTCATAGAAACAAGTAGTGCTAATCAAAAGTGGCATCAAAGTGTATTTAAGTTTCTCTAAAATGAAAGACTTTTACTTCATTTGGTAATCACAAAGGAATGTGGTTTATAGAATTATAAATTCAAGATTGTAATTTCATAAGCTATTCAACACATTAGCTTTAATAATTGTATTACTGTTTTATTTATTAGTTTATATGTTCAAAGATATTGCAAAATAGTGCAAAGGTAAAGACTGCAATTGCAATTTACATAAATTTCTGTTTTTGCAATGAATGTTTTTGGATAAGTGAAGAGTAGCAAAGTTACTGGAACAACAGAAAATCTCTTGTGAAACATCTTCTGTTTTGGTTCCATCTATATTTAGGAAGCTCAATGCTAACGATTCTCCTTTTGTTCTTCTTGCAGCTAATTCCAGCCTTCTTGGAGGTGGAGGAGGTGAGTCTTTGCTTAATGCTTTATTTATTCTTAAATAAGTGTGAAATATATGCTGAACAAATGTAGTGTTTAGTTGGCTATAAAACAATATGTGATAAGTTCAAAAGATGGAAATGTAAAATTATTAGATGGGAGAACTCAACAAAGTCGATAATGTTTCATATCATCATGAGGCAGGGTTTGTGAGTGCTGCTCAATCTGGTTTCCCCTCTGGATTAGACTAGGGCTGACCTGTATATGGGGCTGACTGAAATATAAAGGAACTGAACTGCCTTGTTATGTTGTGTTTAAGTATTTAAGATTTTTAATTTACTTCAAGGCAACCTTGAATGCATGTTAAATAAACAGTTTTAAAAGAAATGTTAAATAATTAAAACACTGTAAAAAGTCATTTTAGCAAATTAATGAGGCTTTATGTTTGTACTTTTTTTTTTTTTAAACTCAGTTGCTTACCCCATTCTGTTTGCCAGAATACTCAAGCAGATTTAAATACAAATCTTTGGTGCATGTAAGATACGCTACCAACATATCTGCTAGTAAGACAGAGATGCTCAAGTGCATATAGTGTGTATTGTTTCCAAATATATGGATGCTGTTTTGTTTTAGTAGTTCGATGGTATTTTGCTTTTTGTAATACTGTAGTACTGTGGCCATAAAAGCTTACACAAGTGTTAACAATTCAGGAAAAAAAAAAAACCACGAAGAGCTTGATCTCAGTTTTCTGTGACTTCCCCTGCCTCCCAGAGGGAAGTAAAAGAGCTCAGTTCTGGAAATTTCACAGCGCAGGAGCGGTGCAGGCAGCGACTAATCTTCCTTCCTGGCTGGAGTTAAAAGGACTTGATGATCAGAGCTTACATATGCAAGGGTAAAGGAAAGGGCTCTGTAAAAAGACAGAAGATCGCTGTTGCTTGTGAGACTTGAGGATAAGTCGTCAAAGCTTTTGTTTTAACAGCCTTAACTGAACAGGCCTCCCTTATTTGTGCGCCATGAAAAGGTGCTTGACAACTGCACCTGGGTGTCTAAATAAAACCGTTCATGTTTCTCAGCTGTGCATCTGGACGTTAAAGTACAGGGAAGCCTTACCTGGTAATCCTGTTGGATTAATCTGTTTCTTTTGATTTGAGTTAGTTGTTTGCAGTATCCCAAATTTTTCTTTGTTTAAAAGATAATCCTTTAAAAGGTAATCCTTCACTAGCCGTTCATGTTCCTGCAGAGCCATCCGTGTACCTCCTCTCCAGCTGGTAACGTCAAAAAAAACCCCATATAAACCAATGCAAATGTTCAAATTCCAATCAGGCTCCCAGAGCACTGCTACTGCTGAAAGGATTTGGCTATTGACTTTCCATGGTATTTATTCAGCTGGACTGTACTTCAAAAGTTGATGTCCGTTCCGTGTGGCACTAGATAACGTGGCTCTCCCTCTGCGGCAGATGGGATGAGCCCATGGCGCCGGTCAAGTCGGGATTTTTCCTATATTTTATCTGTTAGAAGTGGGGGGGGTTTCAATCAAGTTAATTTATTTGCAAATAAAAACATCTTGCCACCCCTGCCCTGCCCGCCTCCCCCCCGGTCTCCCGCCCCCTCAGGGCAGGCTGAGGTGATGGCAGCACAGAGGCTGGGTCAATGTTCTGCTGCGTCTTCTCTTCTGCATCTCCCCTCTCTCCTCCTGCCTTGGCGTCCTTGTGGGCTTTTACCAAGATTTCTTCAATAAGTTTCCTCAGCAGCATTGGAAGCTGCTGTGGCAGCTTGAGTTTTGGCACATGGTGTGTCCCCTGGGGAACCAGCTGCAACTGGCTGTGGGCAGCACAGGGCAGCCCCGACGCCCTCCCACAGAGAGGAGGTCTCCCTGCACCCCTCCGTGGCCAAAACCCCGTGAAACACAATCCCAGATCCTTTAATCTCTGGTGGAAGTATAACAACATACCCCCTTGCTTGCGATGCAGGTAAAATACCAAATTTGACTATTTTATGGCTTAGTGTTTGACTGCTGGTGGTTGAGGGGCTGCATTTGTGCTCTGGAGGTGCCATGAGCTGCCCTTGGGTAGGGTGGCTGACATGTCCTCAGAGTGCACTCGCTTAGGTTTTCCGAGCCTTTTGAGGAAAAAGCCTGAGAATGTCACTGCCAAAGTACTCTACGAGTTTGAGGAGCCACCGTGGGGTGTCTGTGGCTCCGTCGTCAGGTGCATGTGTTGGCTGAGCCCTCTTGAAGAAGTGAAGGGTGCCCAGGGTCTGCAGGCTGGAGCTTGCTCAGGGGAGCACAAGATGGCGGCACCCCTGGCTGGTCCACCTGCCTGCCGCAGGCAGATGAAACCCAGAGCCCCTGTCTCTTGGAAAAATGACTTGCTAATGGCAACGTGCATCCCTCTGTAGAAGGGATCGTTTCATTTCCAGTTGAATGGTTTTGGATTTTAAATTCTGGATATATTTTTCCTTTTTGCAGAAGGAAGTGGCGGCAGCACTCTGTGTGAAATATTGCTAGTGAATTATTAAAACTTTATTATATACGTAAACACCAAAGCCCTCTTTTGATTGCAGATGCTGAATATTTATGATAATACATAGTACCAGTGTAGTTTCTCCAATAATGGGATTCAGATCTCTTCAGTAACGGTCATTAATTTAATCTCTCTGTCACTGCTGGGGGTATGAATACATATCTTAATTTTACAGAAAATGAGAACCAGAAATTTCTGCTTGTCCAAGCTTGTGCCACAGGTTCTGTGATTTTGAGCTGCTTTTCAGCTGTTCTCTGTTTGAAATCTTTCCAGAATTGAACACAAATTAGTTGGAAATAGTTATTTGAACACCCTGATCTAACATTTGCAAATTACTCAATATGTATGTTAAAACCATCTGCTGGAGGAGAACTGTTGAGGAACCCAATGGGCGACGTTGTCAGTAAACATAGCGCCCTTGGTTTTAAATTTAGGTGCTGGTGGTTTTGGGTGGCTGCTTATCATCCCTGCGTCACCTCGGAGCCACATCAGGGCATCTGTGTACTTCGATTTCCCAGAGCCAGAGTAATGATTTGTTCTTGCATTCCTCGTTCAAATGCTGTCTATTCATTTTCATGACCATTTGGAATGAAGAGATAAAAGCACAAAAGATACCAGAAACAATTATTCACAGAACTGTTTAATCATAAAATCGAGAAACCCACAATAGACTCTTAGAAGAATCTTCAGTTAAATATAGACGTTGAAGGTTTCTTTCTGCTTTTCACATAACTCTGAAGTTTCCAGGATTTCATTATGAGTTTGGTGAGTGAGCCTTTTTTCTTTTTCATTCTTTACTGGTTTTAATAATTGATTTTTAATTAGTAGGCATATTTCACTTTCAGGTCTAGATTTATCACGCATTCAGCATCTCATTGCTGCTATTAACTTGCACAGAGCATTATGACTTATTTGTGCATCATGTATTATTTGTCCCATTATGTTCAACAGTGCAAAGGTGAAAATTATTAAGAAAATTACCTGCATTTGGAGGGACTGAGGAAAAAACATTTGATATTTTGAGAAAAAGTGACCCCTTTTAAAAATGTATCATGAAGTTTTGGATGTTGGAAATGGAAATGCCCTATTTTGCTTGGCAATGTTTTTCTTTACATTCTTTTGCAGCTGTGTAAAGGAATGAAAGTATGTGATTTCATGCACTTTGTTAAAGCAAAGTGAGCAAGAGCTGAGACTTCTGCTCCCCCTTACGGTTTTGGATGGTCTGTAGGGTTTTTTAGGGTTTTGTGCCCCACTGTCCCCACTTCGTTTTAATTTATTTTCCTTGGGGTTCATTTTTCCTTTACTTCATTTGCTGACTGTAATCAAGTTCTTGTTGCATGCTGATTTCTGGCTTGGCTTGCTTTCTTTGACCTTAAATTGAGGGTATATTTAAAATAGCAAGCTAGGGATTTTTTTTTTTTTCCTCATAAGATTTTTTTTCCGATGCTAGAGTTGAGGAAGCAGACATCATCATTTAGCATGTCCTGTTACAAAACATAGTTTTTGACAGCTGTGTACTTGAAAATGGTAATTTTGTCTTTAAAAACTCTGAGAGGAGACAGGTTATATTCACAGTCTTTTGGAAGCATTGTTTGGACCCAGTTTAAGTTGGTTGCCCCAAAAGATCTGCCTGCTTTTCTGTTTCTCTCCGTCTCTCTCTTTTGGCTACTGTAACTATGTCTTTTCTAGGGCTTTTGCTGGCATGGAAAAAATTAATTCCTAGCCATAAGTACGTTAGCATAACTTAAATGTAGACCAGACCTACCTCTCCAGTCTGCCAAGATACGGTTTGTAGGCATGTCATTTTAAGCAACTGTTCCAGCATGGGGAGCTTGTATTGTGTTCATGGTCACAGTAGGGAACTGGGTTTCTGTGTACATTACTGGGTAGACTCCATTTTGAAAGTGGGATTTGCTTGCCTTCTTTGTTCACCTTTATATCTGTGCTAGATTATCATAGTGGCAAAAGAAGTGTTTTCTCCTGCTAGAAAGAAATTACCACAGACTGACTTCTATCCTGGAAAACAGGTTTATCAGGAGAGAAATGAGTTACTCAATGGCTGCAGTCTTTTGCTGAGCCTGAGCACAAAATCATATGGTGCAGGAGACGGACTTTGTGCGAGGTCAGTATGCCACTTCAAAATGCAAGCAGCTACGCTTGTCTACGTGCAAGCATCTAGTGCCATGTCAGCCCAGTGGGCGTTCCAAGATAGAGGCATGGATCTGGCAGATGGGACCCAGGGTTGGGTGGGGTTGAATGTCACTTTGTCTGGGGCAGCTGAAGTGCCGCTAGGTACCAGTGTTGCAGCTTCTGGGTGTTACCACTTGGATCCAAACTGATGGTGGAGTTTGTCTTCAAACATGGGTATAGCAGGTCTGTAGCACAGCCATCATCGCTGCTGCTAATGCTATAGAAATCGAGTATAACTCCTGGTGGGGTGCTGCTGCAAAGTCACTGGTGTTTGCCAGCCACCCTGTCTATTTGTCAATTAATTGCAGGCTAATGAGTTAAAAAAGCCAGTGATTATCCAGTCAGTAGTGGCAGAAGGGAATGGCTGACACAAGTATCTTTCCTTGATATCCTTCCCCTTGGCCAGGGATAAAGTTTTTATTCTCACAGCTGTGACTTAGGTACACTACTAACCATTTCCAGCCACCTTCTGATAGTTAAATCTCTACCAATAAAAAGGAGATCTTTCACTGCCTGAATAGTAACTTGACATCAACTTACATGGCAAATAAATATTCATGACACTGAGAAGTGAAAGTTGTACAAGAGAAGATTGGAGGCAGGAATGAAACAGCTTGTAGAGCACCCCATAGCAGTCTAAAAGGAGAATACTTTAAATATTAGACTGGCCCTATGCTAGCCCATTCAAAATGTATAACAGGAAGAAAACAAGCCTGTTTTATCCCGAACCAGGATGAGATGCTCTCTGTTTTGGATTTCACAGGGCTTGGGCTTGATATTTACATAATTTAAATGCAAGTGAAGCAAGGGTTTAAATCCAAAGTTCAAATTTGTGCATGACGTGTGCATAACATGAATGCATCCCTTGAGAGGAGAAGAAAGAGTTTGGGAAAGGAGCACTGACAGGATTGTTTCATCGAGAAAATAAGCATTATTATTTTGTATTTTTTTATGTCAGTCTGTTGGCATTTTCTTGTATCATGTCAAATACGTTTGTCAGATTGGGGTGTGCTTGCGACAAATGGCTTCATGGAACAAATGTGCTTCATCTGGGATTTCAACTAGCTTCAAAAGCTTTCAGTTGCTTTGTACACTGCGTCATCATATCTTAGGTATTTAGATAATAGCTATGAAGGTACAAAGATTTTCTTAGCGAATAATGATCATGTAGACGAACTGATAATTTAAAGCAAATGGCCGTTAGCCTTTGTTGTTAATTAATCCCTTTCTGCTAGAAGATTGCTGCTGCAATTCTGTAGGGTTGTTGAAGTGTTTTATCTCTTTTTACTATTTGCATGCTGTTCTTTTTCATCTCTGTAAATAGAGTGGGTTTGAGAGGGCTGTATCCACCAGTTCCCCCACTGTGACAGTACATCAGCCAATTAAAATTTTAATATTTATGCATTTCTTTCTGTACAGCTGTAATACTAGTTCCATTGGTAGCCCAGTAGCTCAGGGCAGGCTGTAACCCTTTTAAGGTGTTTGGTTCAGCCCAAAGTCTTATTATTTATGAGCTTTTTGTTGGATCAGATCAAAGCAAATAGATTTCTCTGTAATTTAACCGCTTTTGTAGAATTTATTCAAACTTCCTATGTAAGCAAAGTCTTTCTTTACAGGTCAGTTATTCTTGAAATGTTTTTTCTTTCTTCAGTCTGTGTATGTATGTTTGCTTTTTGCCTTCCGTTACTGCAATGGATATTTCCATGTTTTAGTTCGGCTTTAATTAAAATTAGTGGGTTTTCTCATTTTGTAGTGCATCTAGAGATATAATGATGATAGCTCTATAAATAAATAAGCATAGTTTATTTCAAAGGACCCTTAACACAAACTGCCATGATTGTATTCAACATGTGTGCTCTAGTCTAGTTTCTTTTTTGGTGGTGTTGCTTTTGTTTAAATATGATACATATTTTGCTCTTTGGCTATATAGGGTGCTAGCTTCATTTCTCCAGTCATTTTATACATTCTTATAGTTATGGGTAATAATCATAAACAGGAAGTCTCTGGATTGATTTTAAGTATTTCTTAGTTGTTGCTTAATTGTATCCTGTTAATTATACTTTGCCAGCAGTTACTTAAAAAAGAAAAAAAAATGTTTCGCTATTTACAGGAACTGGTACAGGTATGTGATCAGGTGTTAAGTTTCAAATGTGTGTGTATAGTTGTTGATGCACATAAATGACTTTCTGTAACGATGACTTTTTAAAAATACATGCTCAGCCTGTGATTCTTTAAGTGGTGCTCCTATTCCAGCCAGTGGTAAAGGGACATGACTGTATGTTTTGGCCATGAAAATAATCTAAAATCTAGTGTGTCCAGGCATACTTACTCACTGCTGTCCTCAGCCATTTAATATTGCTGCTGAGTTGACTTAATTAGGCATTAAAAGGTGATGTTTTATTTTTCACTCATCAGTTAGTGAGTGTGGAGTCCACAACACTCAGAGCTCCTGCTTAATTGTGAGGCCTTTTTCTTACTCAGATAGACTGCCACACTGATTCTCCTCGTTTTGTTTAATTTCATTATGAGGTCATTACAGTGTTATGTACCCACAACTAAAAAATTAACATACAGAGTTTCTGCCCCATATATATGTGGCTTTCATATGCACATACTTATATATATGCATGTCACTGTATATATTTGTGACTGAATCTTGCAGTTGTGTCAGAAAGTCAGACTTTGTGTGCGTGTGTACACACACATGTGCATGTGTATAAATAAAAATACGGAATTAATTTTGTTAGACTGGGAAAGACCTTTTAGTTCATGGTCATTGAAAATTTAAAGTGCTCTTGATAAAAATCCAAGCTGAAAAGGCAGGCAGTTATGTAAGGGAAGTATTTCTTTTTTTGTTTCATGTTATGGGACAGAGCTGCAAACGAGGGTGAGAGATCACAAACCTTCCCTAAGCCACAGATATCACATGATGTATAAGGCAATTCACGGTATGTTTGTTATGTGAATTGGACATATGCTCTAAAAATGTTAAACACTTTTTCCACATATAGACAAATACATGTATGTCTCACATGTATGTCTTGTATGCAGAAAATACAATTATTTTTTAATTTACCAAGATGCTGCTCAGGCACCTTAGGATACCTCTGTTGAGACTCTCCCCCTGTAGTTGAAGGTGAAAAGCATAGCTCCCAGGGTGAAAGTAGGGTCTGGGAGCGCAGGAAGCGCCACGTAGCTGTGTGGTACAGTGAGAATACAGTAGGTCAGACATTAGAGTGTATGTAT
>VYZV01024592.1:27792-47547 GCA_013401275.1 Pandion haliaetus | reverse complement strand
CCTAGCAACCTTTGCTTTATGTGCAAAGCTGAACTTGTTTTCAAAAGAGCTGATATGGTGGTAACAGATGGTAGAAGGAGCAGTAGCTCTGATTGCAAAACTGCTTTGAAGCACAGTTTTTACTATTTGCTACTCTCGAGGTGCCTGCTTTTTATGAGAAAATGAAGGTTCCCTGAATTAACCTCTCTGATCCTCCTTTTTGATATTACTGATGCAGATACATTTTGCTTGGGTAATTTAAGCTGTCTTTACTGTCCCGTGCCAAGCTGTGTGTGTGTAAGGGGCAACTTCCGCTATGCAAGTTGCACAGCATACTGAGGGGAAGCTTTTTTATCTAAGGATTACACAGAAAAGGGGAACGGCTGTTTTCTGACCCCANTAAACATTTTCCACATGTTCAGTTGCTGCTATAAAATGTTAATGCAGGAATTGGATCGAGTCCAATAAACTGTCGTGAGACGGTTTTAAAAAAGAAAACAAAGACCTTACCACAGCACTGTACCATGTTCCTTCACTTTGATATAATTAATGTTATTAATCACAGTCTTTTTCCCCTTCATTAATAGGAATAAATTAAAACTGTTGTGCAGAATGAAATACAGGTTTGAGAGAATGTTCAGTTGTGGGCTTTGTCCCCTTCAGAAGAGGAAGAGCCCTTCATTCACAGCACCAGTTTACAGCCACTTTACCTCACATATAAGCTTAATGAAGCTTTGCCAAATAACTAATTCTCTGAGCTCATGGAACAGCAATTGTTGTCACGTGGCAGGTGGGGAAAAATAAGATTCTGAAATAATCAAGTGCAAATGTGGCTAGAAAGAATTGCAGAGCACCAAACAGAATTTTAAGCTGACTTCTATAACATTTTAAACTTCTTTAATTTATTTAATATGCTTAAATAATAGATTTATAATAAAAATTAGTAATTTAACTAATGCATCTTCTTTAGAAGCTGCTACATATCCCTCAAGGCAAGAGGCAGAGCTGTCAAAAGTACTAAAAATAAGACAGATCTCTTTACACAACGCCTAAGCTAACCAAAAAAACCACTACAAAGAACAGGAATAAAATACATCTTTCTTGGAAGTTACCGCTAATCTAAGTCATCTCTGTGGGACAGGAATGCTTGAATTGTCAATGTGAGTAGCTGCAAGTTTTCCTTGGCATCTTCTCTTAGCAGTAACAGGAATAAGGACTTGGGCACGCAGTTTGACTGCCTATTCCTGTTAAGTTTCTTGGTGCCGACTCTTCCGTTTGTCTTGGAAAATTGCTGAAACGGAAAAAAATGTCCAGGAGGGGTTGATACAATTTGGGAGATGATGCAGAAGTTGTACTGGAAGGAAAAAGAAACTGTATTTTCATTTCTTTCTTTTCTCTTCCTCGCGCTATTGTTTGCTCATTATAATTACTAGGATGTCTATAGTGATATTCCCACAGTAGTTGAAAAAGGGAGGTACAAACAGTGTGCTGTTACCAGCATGTGTCTGAGCATCAAACCCGCGAAGTCTGAACCACGAGTGTGTGTGCAGATATCGCTACTTGTGCATATACAGTTGCTTTATTTGCAGTAATGCAGTTGAATCTCATGCTCCTGTATTTTTAATGGAGCTTCCCTTGAACTTAAAAAATATTGGCTACATATGGCAAGATGAGTATTTCCATGGGAGTAAGTCAGTGTTACATCTACTGTAAAGTCTGTAGCCCTGCTCTTACTCTTTGCCTGGGGTGTTTTATTTCTAAGACAAACAGTAACTCGAGGCCCCTGCTTAGATGAAGCTCTTTACACATGCAGTGTTCATGCTTTTGTTTTTAAGGAGAGAGGTTTTTTTCCACAGAGCACAAAGTGTGCTTTTCAGCCTGGCTACTTTTTCTTCACAATACGAACATCATTAGCTTGGCTCCTGGCACAACCTTAAATTTGTTTGCCATGGAGCTATATACTTTGGAGACATACCCTCTTCAAAAGAATAATGCAGGAATCACTACTACGGTTGGCATTTATTCCGGTGGCAAAATTGACACCTTCATGGTCAGCTAAGCTGATGCAGTGAATGGTATTGCTCATTGACAGTCCAAGATGCGATTAAACTGCAGTGGCTGAAACTAGAGCTATTCTGTGTAGCATCCCGTCTCCCTGAAGGACTCTTAAAGTTGCACTCAGATTATTTACCTTTCTCAGCTTTGGGTTTATTGGCTGCGTGTAGATTGTGGGCTGATAAACTCTGCGGAGCTCTTTTTCCAGGAGTACACCACAATTTTGGCTCTCTTCTGGTTTGCCCACCTGGATTTGCTTCCCATGAAGGAAGAAGCAATGGCATAGGCTTGGACTTGTATGTATATAAACCCTTCGTACTGGAGGGTATGCATTTAAGAAACTGTCTACTTTAGGATTTTTTTGAATGGCTACCTCCTGGCAGTGTGAAGCTTCTAGAAAATGTCACTAAAGGCTAAGTTCCCCTCATAACAAACCTTTTGGTTTTGTCTACGCATTATTGGTCAGTGTTTGAGAATCTAGTTTGATTCTTTAATTGAGTAAGATTTCTCATGTATGGCATGGCCCAAAATTTTAAGTGTTTAAGAACATTTCCTTCCAAGTAGCTGATGATGGTGTATTAACACAGCAATGACATGTTTGAAGCTGGTTTCTAAGCTGGTATTGAAATATCCCTGGTATTTAGGTAGCATTTCCCTGGGTTTTGTTTGAAGTATCTGTTGATGCTTTTCTTGTCATCCAGATGTAATAGAACTGCTTTGCACTGCTGGGACAGATGTGTGTAAATATAAACTGTCAAAGACAAGATACTTGTCATGTTTGCAGCCTTGTATACTTATACTAGAGTGTGGTAAACATGAGATGTGCAAGATTTTCCAGTTAGCTCACAAAATTCCCATGATAGCAAATAATGTGATTGAGTTTAAAATTATTTCCTTTGCTCTAGCTCTAAAATTTCAACTATTGCTACTCAGTACATTTTTTTTCTTGTCAACAAGTGTCTTTCTGCCACAGCCTTGTTGGCCTGATTTCTTTCATGAGTGCTGTTTATTACCCGACACCAGTCTAATTGGAGGACATACTACTCCTTAGTCCATATAGGACAAGTTTTTGATACACAATTATAGGAATATACACAATTTTGTGTAGTACAGCACAGTATCAGCATGGTCTCTCCAACAGGTTGTACTAATGTGCTATGGCATAGAGATGAAATCTTTTATTAAAAAGTACTTGATGTCAAGTGCTTTTGTGTACTTGACACAGTACTCTGAGTGAAAATTCAGAGCTGTCAGTTTTGCACTTATCAAATTTACAGGCAGGGGACAAATGTAAATATGTAGCAGTAGAAACTGGCGTTTTGAATTCCAAATACAACCATAGTAGGCTTTCCCCTTTACAAGAAAAAAAGCCCCTTTCTCATATGTAATGAGCTTTTTATGCCCCTGCCCGCACCCAACAGCTAACAAAGTGTAATGTTCAGTGGTGTAACAGGGCTCCGAATCCACTCCTAGCTTCCAAACGTTTGACTGAGTTTGATTACTTAACCTTTGCAAATGTACTGAGAATTGGAATATATTTTGCATATTCCTGCATAATATTGAAAAATAATTTGTTTCTGTCGACATTGTATCATTGGGACACTATTAAACCACAAATATGTTCCCTCTGTTTTAATTTTACCTCTAGGTAACATCAGAATTTAACAGGATATCACATACAACTTTTTCCTCTTGTAATTATTACCCTATTTCAAAGCACTGGGAACTTATAAATGTATTTAGATATTACCTTCCTATAAATTTCCATAGACATAGAAGAGTGGTCCACGACACAACTAAGACTATACAATGATTTTTTTTTTTTTTTTTTTTTTTTTTTAGAAAGCAGTATCTGAAGTAGTTGCCTATAGAAGGGTAATTCAATGTATGTATTATTGCTACAGAGCTACTAATGTAGAACAGTTGAGGTGAACTTAAGTCAGGCTTGTGGTGAAGGAGCCACTCTGGCTTGTCTGCTTACATATATTTTCTTTTAAAATGTGAATTTAGAAGTTTCTTCTGTATTAAGCAGCAAAATTATATTTGTGAAGCGCTGACTTGGTTTGGTGGAAGTGGAACCCTTCTGCCAAGATCCACGTTGCAGGCTGAAACGAACGCTCAGTGTTGTCTTCCTGCAGGACTGCCACGTAGCTGCTCAGGCCGAGTCACCACAATATATTATACCCTTGAAAATGGAACAGTCTAAAAGTAGCTACTGTATTTGACCACACAAAGGAATGTTTTTATGCAGAATTATAGGGCTTGTAATATGCCAGAGGTCAAGTAGTTTTCCTGTCTGCACATCCCATAGTCCCTGTCCATCTGTGAAGTACCAAATTAGACTGAATAATCAGATTTTCCTTACTGTTTTATTTCTGACCATATTTAATATACTAGCGCTTCTACTGTAGCTGGGAATTGACTAGGAGGCTGCAAGGATATTTATTTTCTGTCCTAGTAGTTGTCACAAATATTTGCCTCCATTATGATTATACTCAAAATGACTCTGCTTGGCCATTTACATTAATAGTGCCACTCAAAAAAACCCCAACAAAAAACCAACCCCAAAAGCCAAAAAAGTTGGAGACAAGCTGCTTTGGATGTACTTCCATGCTGGCACTTTCCATGGGAATTCTAATTCTGTTAATGTCTCCAGGTCTTGCTTCTGAGCTTTATTTTATTTTTTTAACTTAGCAGAGTGTTTATGAAAGCCCCTTTGCTTTTCCTCTCAGGGGCGTGTGTAAAGCAGCTGCTGTTCCTAGTTAACTGCAGAGCCCTGGGGCACTGCCCCCCCGTGGTGGCAACCTTGAGGGGCATTTGGTGCACACACCCACATGCATATAGTGGCAGTCATTCTTTCTTCTAGGCCATTTCTTGTCATTCTTTGAGAGCAAAAGATCCCGAGTCCATTTTGGTACAGATCTGTGCACACAGGGACACTGTACGATACATATTTGTTTATGACTAATGGAAATGAGTGTGATCCTATGCATAAATTGGTTGATGAGTACGAGGCCTTGTCAGGCACTCCATTAAGGCTGCACAGGAAAGTCTAAAGCCAATTTGAGTTGCCTTCGTTTTCTCAACTGACTATAATTTATGTTTGGCTGTTCAGCTTTTAGACTTAAATCTTTTATCCTTTTTGGATAGAGGGACTGAAAATGATTCCACCTGCTTTAGTCAGTAAGAGGACTATAAGCAGCACTTTCTTGCCATAAGGCAGAAAACTTTACGTGCAGTATTTGCTTTTCAGTGTGGTTACAGTAGATGGCATTGAAAGATGGACAACATGCACACTCTTTGTCTGCAGCAGGAGACACTGCAAATTTGTAAACTAGTAGAGACTTTACAGTATATAGTTTTCAGTGTCGAAGAGAAAATCTGATTTTGAGTTAGTAAGTTTGGAAAATGTAATTCATACACCTGCCTGCCCTAGATAGTAGAGGATATAAACTAACGGTTTCCCACTTTCTTATTGGAATGGCATACATTGCATAAGGAATTCGAGAGAACACTCCTTTTAATTCACCCGTGACATTGTGATATGTTCAGACCAAGGCAGCCTGAGGGAGGAAGAAAGAGGTCTGTCTGCGTAGCGAAGCTGCTGCAGTAGTCACTAACAGCCGTCCAGCGGATCTGCATATCCTTTGAGACTCTGCTATGATCTTGTGAGTTTAGGAGAATCCTCTGGCTTAGGGGTAGATCCACCAGTTGATTGCGTGTCTTTTGCTTGTCTTCCTCTGCCTTCACCCTCCCTGAAGCAGGTTAACTGTCTGGGAACAGCAGTAAGAACACCATCAATATCCCTCTGGAAAACTGTCTAAAAGAGGACTGGACAGACCGAGGACAGAATAATGCAAGTTGTTTATTACACAGTCTTCTAGCTGGAAAAAACCCTGAAAGTTAAAAAGGCAGTGTTGACTACAACCGACTGCTAAATTCACTTCCTGCAAAGCCGACTTTCCAGTTACCAGATGAATCGGGTGGCTCTTGGATAGCTGAAAAACGAGAAAACCAACTAAGCTGACAAAATTGTGCCTGTATGAAATGGAGCTCTGCTTGTTCTTTAGAGGTGTCAGATGAAATCTGAGCCTAGCCTGGTGAGGGAGAGTCACCTGTGGCTTTGTTTGCTGAGCCCTGGGTACAACTTCCCTTTGTGGGCATTTTTTTTAGGAGTCCATGCAATGTTGCCACATTAATTGTCAACAGGAAAAACATATACTCGAACAAGTTTCTTGCCTCAATCCAAACCTCCTTGCTCCTCAAATCCTTGGGAGTTTTGATTTGCAGCTGTAGAAGTCCTGAACTGCCAAAACGTTCAATAGAGTTGAAAACCTAAACCAGAACTTGATTCTAATTTGCTTGTGTGTCCACCAGCAAAGATATTTTTTAAGTAGCGTATGATATAGATGAGGAATTATACTACATACCAGCTTCCCTGGAAGCCCCGCCTCTTCTGTGTGTAAGAGCAGGGGCGCATTGTTGTGTTTTCATCTGGTGGACAGACATGGGGACTGCTGCTGTGAGCTGAAGAATGTAAACGCTTTGCTGAGACATAGCAAAAATCCCCAATACCTTTGTAGAAGAATGTGAAAAATCCATCAAAGTCCAAAACTTGCTGAGGAGTGGAGAAAACAGGGTCAAAACCAATATTTATTGCATGTTCCATCATTTTCCTCAGACTCCCTTGGCAATTTTTCCTTCTGCATTCTGGTCTTAACACAGATACCAAGAATTAGACTGCCGATAATATTAGTATTACATGGCACTTCAGTGGTGGGCCTGAATCTTGCACGTAAACAAAAGCTGGGATGCAAAAGGGTGGCAACGCAACTGGGACAGAGAACAAACGGGATTGTGAAGAGCAGGAGAAAGTAAAATTTTTGTGTGTGCTGGAGATCAAAATCGAAACGTTGAAGTAGTGGTGATCAGGAAGGAGTCAGTGTGCTAGCGGCAAGTGGGACCCCAGTAAGCCCCAGTGAGTGTCTCTGGTGCTTTTTGTGTGTGTGTGTGTTTTCAAGATGGAGCTAGATGGAAAGAGTGGTGAAAAACACCAATACCATGTACAAAGGCTGCACAGCGGGGTTGGAGGTGGAGTTGATCATTAATCACCTTTTTGTTTCTTCCTTCCCTTCCAGGTGCAAGTGGGAAGTACACCTCAGGACCAAAGAATTGTGGGATACATTTCCTGCACTCACTTGCAAGCTATTGCAGGTACTGTCTTAATTTGCATGTCTTAGTTTTACACTGTTTCTAGGCCTGTGGTGATGTTCTTGTGCAAAAGTAGCAAGCACTGCTCCTTCAGCAGTTCTGACAAAGTGCAGTGTGCATAGCAAATAGCAATGAAATAGCCAAGAATGAAGGATAGACAAGTATATCCCCCAACTTTTACATTTTCAGTCTCAGAGCAATTAAGTCTTACAGGACACAAACCAAAAATATCCCTTGAGACCTTTTCTTCTCTCTGCTCCCTCTTAACCAAATACTGTTATTTTAGCAAATACATTACTCTCATCATTACTCAACAGCACTTAACAACCCATCCTGTGAATATCTTCATACAAACTAAAATTTCTTTGTACCTAACTCAGGCATTATCAGAAGATACAGTTAGGACAGTTTTTCCATCAGAAATCAGCACCTGGAATAAGCCCAAATTCTCTGGCTTTCTTGACCTGCAAATTTCATACGTAAATGGCTAGCGAGTTAATATAGCCCTTGAAAAATGCTCTTGGTCATGTTTAAAAGCAGTTCCGCTACTACATTTACTACAGCGTGACAGCATGCTCTGTGTCCTTTGTTTCATGAAACGGTATTTTCTAAGGTCATTAAAGACAAATAAAACACAAAAACTCTTAGCAGGGTATGAAAGGTTTTTGGTTGGTTGGCTTTTTTTAAATTTTCACTGAATTATCTTAAGAAAGAATTAGATGTTCTTTAATAGCAGATTTCTGTGTCTGTGAGATAGCTGGACTCCACTGCTTCCCATAACCAGACTGGAATTTCATGTAGCTCTGTCAGGTCGCGGTGGAGCCTGTTCCTCCTCAACCATCTTACAACCTTTTATGACTTTTTTTTATGATAGTATCTCAACACTCAGCTCTCCTTTTAATATTAATATTCGGAACAAGACTGAGGTAGATGGGTGGCCTCATCTCCATTTTACAAACCAAGTCCAGAAAGCAAGGGGAAGAAGAGTTAGTAACTTCTGGTCATTTTATTCCATTTTTAGTGTTCTGATGCATACATTTTTGAAATCAAGACGCTTCTCCATTTTAGCTGTTTGCCTGAACACTTATCGATCAAAATTGACAAATACTTGAAATTCTTGGAGATGCTGTCCTGGGTTCAGTTGGGGTAGAGTTAATCTTCACAGGAACCTGGGAGGGGGCATGGCCAGGACAGCTGACCTAAGCTGGCCAAGGAGCTATTCCATACCATGTGACATCATGTTCAGCATATAACTGGGGAGCGGGCTGGGGCGGGCACTCGGCTCTCGGTGGGGGAAGTGGCGGAGCATCGGGTTCTGGGTGGTGAGCAGTTGCACTGTGCATCACTCATTTTGAACATTCTTTTATTAGTACCGTTGTTGTTGTTGTAACTTCTCTTTTTGTGTCGTCCCAGTAAACTGTCCTTATCTCAATCCATGAGGTTCCGTTTTTTGTTTTTCTTTTCTCCTTTCTGATTCTCCTCCCCATCCCAGTGGAGGAGGGCGGGAGGAGTGAGCGAGCAGCTGCGTGATGCTTTGTTACTGGCTGGGCTGAAACCATGACAGGTGTCCATGGAAAATATTCCATGTCTCTCTCCTATCTTTTGCATCAAAACTATCAGTTCTATACTTAGGTGTAGTAATAAAGTAAAAGCCAAATCTACAAACGTTTTCTTTGTGTAAGATCAGAATTTAATTTAGCCAGAGGGGTGGATATCCTTGGTTTTACTTGATGCACCTGCGATTCTTGTGCTCAGTCCTGAGGGCTGGAGAGCACGACATGGCCCTCTTAGACTGCCTGAAGACAGCATGTGTGCTGCAGACTGAGGCAAGACAGTCATGCATGATAAATGGTAGAACTTTGAACCCCTGCGCTACAGTGTGTCTAGGTTAACCCAGTCGGGCAGCTAGCATTCCTTCTACTTTGTCAGTGCTTCAGTTGCAGAGAGAGTGACTTAGGAACAAAACTGCCACTCCCTGAAGTACATTAGAGAGACTGGTTAGTTCCAAGGAAGATTCATGAATTTTTCAGCTACAGTTTAACAACGTAACGTCCTTCTCTGGTTTTCTATTTTTAACTCTGGAATTATGGTAATGTACTGTGAGATTGCTGCTGTGGAGCTGAAATTTGTTGCTGTTCTAGTTTAGGTTATAAACCTCCATTTTTAGTCCTGTTCCTTTTTACTACCTAGTCATGTATTCTCAGTAGTCTTTGATAGCCATGTTGTGAAATCCCTAAAATATTAAAGAGGAGGAGGGGAGAGGGAAGAAGAATGGGGAAGTAATGTTCTATTTTCAAAGTCGGCCTAAAGCTTCTTCAAGGGTAGAACGCAAACTTTCATTTTCCTACTTACATTCTTGCTTTGTATTTTTAGGCTTGTCTGGTTCAAGCTACATTCAAATAGAGCAGACAATGATTTAAGAGTCTAACTGTCCTTTGATATATCATATTAGTTTATGTAACGAAATGGAAAACTAAAGTTCCTAAGTTTGGCAGAGCTGTGCTTTCTGATTTGTATCATCTGATTCATAACATTTCACACATTTAAAAAATTATCCAAGAAACAGTTCAACTATGTAAATATGTGGTATCTATAAAAACAAGCACTGTTTAAAAGGTTAGCTGTTTAAATCAGCTTGTCATACATGGCTGAGTGCAGTTTGGCTTCCCTTCTAGGATACATAAACTTACGCTTGACAGTTCTGATACTTGCCTGAGTAAAAAATGAAGGGATCCAACTGCTTGTGGTCAGGGACGAACTACTAATGCTTTTTTCAAGAGATGTGCTGGCTGAACTCTGTTCTGAGCAATTACTATTTTTCCAGACCTGACATTCACCGTTTTCAATAAACCTTTAAAATTAGATGTAGCTTATCCTCTCAGTTCTCTGCCTATTACTGAATGGTGCTATGAAGCAGCTCTTCATTTCCACTGTGGAAATAGCTGCATTTCAGTGACAAATGAAGGGATCCTTTAATGAGACTTGAATGTAATTCTTTTGCAAGGGGCTGTTAAGTTTACATGGTTCTTTTATGTCCTTCAATTAGTCTGTGATTAATGTTCTGGACATGTGTTGCTGCCTAGAATCCACCTGCCTCCCAAGTCCCTTTGAGTAGTGCCTTTCAGACACCCCACCAAGCCATCAAAACAGAGTGAGCCTCAAGCTATTCCAGCCCAGGTCTGGATGATGTAGCATGCTGGATGCCATCTCATAATCTCATTCACGTCCCTGTTTTGCATTTAGTGTGAATTGAGTCATTAGCAGTACAGGTACTGGCAACTCTAGCACCAGTTTCAGATTCCACAAGCCTACACACAGTTTAAGCAGACCTCAGCTCAGGACTGAAAAGAGATCCCTCAGTGTTTGAAATTCTGACTGCGCAATCAGGAGTAACTTCAGTGCTGAGCATCCTTAGGCAGTGATTCCACATATGCTTCTGAAATAACAAAGCTGGCGTATCCACACCGTGGCAGCTTGCCCTTGTCCCCTCCTCTCGGTTGTGCTAACACAGCTGTTGTAGGCTGTGTTGCACTTGACTGGGGACCTGACCTAGCTGAGAAGTAACCAAGCACAATAAAAGGAGTGTTTTTGTTGTTTGGGTTTTGGGGCAGTTTGTTTTTATTTTGTTTTCCCAGAAGTGGAGAGGTCTGCTTAATCTGTCACACAGGCAGGTGTGACACAGCCTGTCTCATGGCTAAACTGAAGCCTTTGGCTGTGACTTGGAAACAATTTTTTCTTTTGACTAGGCTTTACATCCTACACTTTATAAGCTTTTTCTGCCCGTCATCCCTGGGTTCCCTGCCAATATATCCCATAGCACTTATCAGTGCTGAGAACGCTGGTTTTAAAAACCTCCACTGGATCTTTTCACTTCCTGTGACTAGGCCTGCCAACTGCTTTGTTCAGCCAGCACAGTGCTCCTTCTAACGTCTTTCAGAGTAGGACAAAACAGTCTTCCTCAGTGTATAGTACCCACCTGCAGTTCTAACTAAAGCCACGATTTCACTTAAGCATTTCTAAAGTGAGTGGAAAGGGCAAATATGATTATCCAGTAATGAACAAAGGTGAAGTATTTATTTATGCTGGCTGAGGCTTCCCACACTACCCTTTCACCCTTCCACAGAATTTGAAGCTGAAGGGAACTTGCAAAGAATTCAGAAATGCTGACTGCAGGAACCGGTCACAACACAATTACTTGCGTTTTTCCAGGCCAGTTACTGAGGAAAAGTGTAGAGCAATTAGCACAAACTCTCCGGTTAATCGCTGGTGGCAGTCAGTCAGATCAGTGATTCTATCTGAATGTTCAATTAGAGCTGAAGGCTGGAAGAAGCTGAATGTTAGTTTTGGGAGTTACTACCTAGTTCTCTTCTGTTAATATTTACTGATGCTATTTCATTTCAGCAGAAGTTTCTGAAACGTCTGCTCCCCTGATAGTTCTGGATTCAGGTTTGGCTTCTCCTGTAGTGGTGTCTCATTAGTTCAGTTACCTCCATCTCTAAAGTTATTGATCATTGGGAGCTGCTACGACTGAGTCTCACTAGTAACTTTTGCATACAGATACACACAGTACCTGCTGTGTAGGTGCAGTAAGCTGGATACTGTTAGTTTAATATTAATCTCAGAAAACAGTTATATTCAAGTTGCATTACAGGATCCCATCTTTTGTCATGGAAATGTAGCTCGCAATTCATTGCACACGCTCCACGTAGTGTACTGAAGTGCAGTTACTTCTATGACCTCTAGTGGGGATAACCAGAGATGCCGGACTATCACAAGTTCTACACTTTTTCTAAAAAGAAATTAAAGTCATGTGTTTCTAGAGTTCCAAGACTACTATTTTTCTGTAGAGCTCTGAGGTGATCTGGTGTACAGTGCTGCTACAAAGGCTCAGCATCCTTACCGAGGGAGATATATGTCACTATGTAATTAATGCTTTTTTTAATAATAGCAATGCATGTTACCAGACACCTTTCACGATACCCTCCTAGAATGTTTTTGCCTGTCTTTTGTTTTTCTCAAGAGTTTTCTGGTTTGGAGAATTTTACCTTTGTGTGTTTCAGTTAAGCGGGCTTGCTGTGTTCTTCATGCTGGTCTGCGACAGGTTGCCGCCTGAGTTTTAGGCCCATATCGTAATGGATGCATTATTTTATCACTCATCCTAGCGAAGCCATGCTAGATGGATAATTCATGGAAAATGCAAAAAACCCCGGGACAGTTCAGGGATATAAAAACCCATCTTAGGCAGTTAAGCAATTTATATATTTTGGGGGGGAGCAAGACAAGTTACTGCATTCTTGTCAACAAGCACCATGCTTAAAAGTTATGAGGAAGCAAAGGCAGGCCAGAAGAAAGTACTGGCCTAAGGAGACGAGATAGGATAGAAAGATTCAGGTGCTGCAGAAGGAGGACAGTCCATGAATTTGAATAAGCTTCACCAGGAAGAAGAAAGCTGGGACTGTTCAGCGTCAGGAGGAGAAGGCTCAGGAAGGATCTTATCAAAGGGTGTAAATAACTGACAGGAGGGTTTAAGGAAGATGGAGAGAGACAGAGTCTCCTCAGTGGTGCCCAGTGACAGGACAAGAGGCAATAGGCACACACTGAAATGCAAGAAATCTCACTTAAAAAGGAAAATGCTTTTTATTGCAAGGGTGACTAAACACCAGAACAGGTTACCCAGAGGTTATGGAGTCTCCAACCATGGAGATATTCAAAGCCTGACTGGATGTGGTCTTGGGTAACCTGCTGTAGGTGACCCTGCTTGAGCAGAGGGGTTGGACTAGATGATCTCCAGAGGTCCCCGTCAAGCTCATGCTTTCTGTGAATCTGTAATTTCATCTGTATCTTTAGTTAAGCAGAATGTATATGTTAGTCACGCACACCTTTTGTGGTTAGTGTCACCTGCTCCAGGCTGTATTTATTCCGTGTGACCTATTTCTTGTGCTTTTGTCTAGCTGTGTCTTCCCTGTAGGGCTTGCTTGTGCTGTTGTAGCAAGGGGTTTTCCCAAGAATACATTGGTCTGGATCTGTCAAGCTGTGTGATTAGGGTACTATGTGAACTTGAGGTACAAGTAACTAGAAACGGTAGGCTAGGGAATAGATCCAGGTAAAGATCCAGCTGGTAAAGATTTGTTGGGAATAACATGAGTGGAAGAAAAAAAATTGGATTATTTGCTGTTGGAATTACCAGTCTGAAGGCACTGCCAGAACCTACTTTAAAGCTCTTTCTTTCCCTGGTCATGTTCTTTTCAATATTTCTTTTAATTATTTAAGATTGTATCAAATCATCCTTGGCTGAAGGTTTCTGATTCGGTTTGTATTTAACTGTTGTTTTACCACACCCCTCCACCCCCACCCCCTGCGGTGTTCTTGAAAATCCAACCCTTCACAGGTTAATAGCAGTAGGACAATGAAGTTCTAACACCTAAAGTTTGTCTGTATGCTGATGCAGTTACAGTGTGCTGCGGGGTTCACATTTTAAAAGTCTATTAAGAGTGCTGGTGGCAGCTGCAGTTGAGACGAGTGATTAACAAGCTGTGAGGATGTAGACTTAAATATTCACCATCTCCACAGTGGCCACTGAAAGCAGCTTTGGACATACATAACTGATGCTTCTAATTCTCTTGTACACCTTTAATAGCTAGCACGAAGTAGTAAATTAGGTTAAAATAAAACTGTAGTCAGACTAAGTAATTTTGGATTTGCTGCTTTTCCTTCTGACTGTAGCATTTGAAAACAAATCTTTTATTTTGAAGAAAAGTAATGTTGTTCTGACTTGACGTATCATTTCAAGTCTCAAGCAAAATTATGACTGTTAACTGTAGGTACAGCGAAAACAAAAGGAAAGGAAAGACAATATGGTAAACAATTATTTCTAGAATGTGTCTCTTCCTGCTCCTTTCCCCGTATCAAGCTTTTGCCGTAATTGTCTGAGGAGAGCCAGTAATTAATTTTTTCTTAGCCTTCATGTCACCTAATGTGCTTGAAATTGTGTGGTTAGTTGCTATAATTAAAGAGCTGTTTTGTGTGTCAGATGGTTTCACAAACAAAAAATATTTGGCAATCACTTTCATATGACTCCTGAAAAACAGGGGCACATCCTCAGCACATGCAGCCTAGTGTAACTTCCCTGCAACTGGTGAAAAGGATCTGGTTCCTTATTTCTGAAGTACTGCCTACCTAAACCTGTATCTACACATACCTTTATAAATACAAAAAAAGCATTTCCAATTCAGGCATTCTTAATTGAACACAAATAGAATCCTTCCTTGGATGGACTACTCCAGTATGAGTAAGTTGAATTTACCGTTGATGTATATTTACTAATAATGCTTGAAAGTTAAATTTTTCATGTTTAAAAATTAGAAAGCAAAGCGAAAAAAGATCAAGTGGTTTACCCCAGAACACGCTGTCCAGTCTTCTCTGAAGGAGGATTTTAACTCTGAACTCCTGATTATAAATGTAGTGCATCAGATCATCCTCCTCTTGTGGCTAGAAACGTCATCATTTTGGCTGGTTGTCTGCAGCACAGATGCCTTGTCTTATTTCTTCAGATGTGCCTAGTGTGATTGATTCCAGAAGGAGATATTTAAATCATCAAAAAATATGGTTCCTAATGAACTCCATAATGGGCTAAGCACTATATACCAAGTATACTATTAACCACACCATTTTTTTAATCTTGCACCCTTTTTTTCAAGGTGTCTAGCAATAGCTTAGCAACTAATAGGTTGCTGAGTACCATGCTAAAGGAGGTCTTATTTCTTGTTCTGGTTGGTTGTTTGCTATAGGAGATACTACTGTTCGATGTGAGCAACTGGATATGCTTCAAGATTGGCTGTCTGAATTCAGAAAATCTACCTCCTCCTCCAGTACAGCCAATCCAGAGGAGCTGGTGGCTTTTGATGTAATCTGTGGAGATCTCAACTTTGACAACTGCTCCTCTGGTAAGACAAGGTTTTCCTTTTCCTGGTGTCTACCTATTCCAAAAAGGTGTAGGAAAGTTCTTGATTCTTGTGGGTTATAGCAGTATACTCAGTTGTGACTGGTTTTTGCAAGGAAAGACTTAATTGTTACAGATATTTTTAAAATAAGTACTAACTAGCCTTGAGATGAGCCAAGGAGAGTAGCTCACACTTTGGAGCTCTGCTGAGTTACTAAGGATGATGTTTTTTACAGCACAAGGGGCAGTAATTTGTGACTCGTGGTAGCGATAATGAGGACAGATCCAGTGGTTTAGCTTTACTTGTATTAGGTAGACACCTATTGTCCTAGAATTTTAGTTGCTAATGAAACATATGTATGTTACGGGATTTTTGTGGAGAAAAAGTAGTAAATTCATGCAGTTAAAAATAATTTTTGATAGTGCATATACACAGAGGAGATTAATGCTGCAGAGAGAGACATTGCTGAATCAGTCTTGGAAAAAATTAACTGATGCTGCGTACTTCTGGTGTTTTTTATTTTATTAAATTTTTAATTTTTTCTTCCTGTATTTGGATGCTGAGGGTACTAGAAAAAGAACTCCCCAAAACCTTAATTAAAGGGTGGTGAGTTCACAGAGATGGTATCCTTTTCCAAACATAATTATGCTCTGTTAACAGTTAAATTGCCTACATGGAGCGCAGAGCATTGTGTTTGTGTATCCTCTCTGCCTCCCTGCTCGGTACAGCTCAGGCATCCAGCAGAGCTCCTTGGTGGCTTTATACGATGGCAATCGACTCTGCTGGTTTGGAGTTGCCAAATGGATCAGCGGTGCCCAGCAGCCAGCCTCCCCTGCCAGGCTGATTGCTAAAAGGCCTTTGGCATGACTGGGCCAGAACTGAAGTACTGAGCTAGAAAGAGCACAGGGCGCTGGGGGGCTCCTCAGACGGATTTCATCTGTGCTGTGTTACCAGGGGGATGTGCAGCGTGAAGGTGAGCTCAGGCTGCAGCATTCAAAGTGGGATTCAGCAATTCAGACCAGAGTTGGTGGATTAACAGGTGAATTTGTGAACAGCATCTAGTGTGAATTCTGTAGTCTCCATAAGAAGCCTAGGTAATTGAGCGCGAGAGCAACAACTGTACCAAAGATAATTTTAAGAAACAAGAAACAAGCATTGTCTGATCTCAGAAATAACCAGTGTTCTCTAGTCTCATAACTTGTACCAGACACTTTTAACAGAAGATTTTAGCGAAGTTGGAGAAACATTTAATTGGGTAGAAAAGACCATCAACCCAAAACACAGCCCTTCTGTTGTTCATTTCTAGCTCATATGTACAAAAAAAAAGTCACAACTATATGATCCAAAGTAAACTCAGAATGGTCCGAGAAGGTGCTGGCAAGTGCTCTGACTGGTCGAAGAATCCGTTATGCACTGCGGAGGTGAACAGTTAAGTGGTAATGGCTACAGAACACTGTAGTTAAATAAACACATATTAGGATAAAATATAAGAGTAGCAGTGGTAGTGAGTTTTTTCGGGAAGGAAGGAAGGAAGGAAGGAAGAAATGTGGTCAACAACAGCTCTTCAGCTAGCCAAGCTGCTACACAGACAGGCTGAGGAAGCAATTGCGGCAGTCCCAATGAAGGGAGACAGAAGCTGGGGGCTACAAATGGACACATCTGCTGCCATTTGGCTGTTTCACTTGCAATATTGTTGGACGGATGGAGTGGCCTGGAGGCAAAGGTGCCCATCAAGGAAATAAACAATCTGCTGCACACCAAAGGGGGGGCGGCCCAGTCAGATCGCAAATCAGAAGTGAGTGGGGCTGTGCAACATGAGAGGAGAAAGAGATGGGAGTGAAGCTGTGAGACAGAACACGTGGTCAGTATTCTCTACCTGAGAAGTTCTGGCACTCCAACCAGGATCTTGCACAAGAGGCACAGAGTGTAATTAATGCTGTTGTGACCTGTCTTCTTAAAGAAAAAGTAAAAACAACTATTTGCTTTTGCAAATAATAGTTGCAATGTTTGCAACTACTATTGAAGAGCACTGAAAAGTATGTTATAAAAATCCATTTTATTTTTGCTCTCTCTGCCACTTCTTCACATCCCCCTCCCCTTTAAAATCCTCTCAGCCTGGAAACTGAAATTAAGCTGGTTATTTTGTTTTTTATTTTTAGATTGCTTTCTTTCCTTACACACTAAGCAAAATTAATGCAACGTTTTAAAGTTTTCTCCTCCATTTTTGTATTAGTCATGGTTTTAGGGACATTTGTTAGCATTACAGGGAATTGAACGTCTTAATTTTTTTTTTTAAAGCAATAATCAGCTTCCTGTAATTCTGCATATGATTTTCTGTATTCTTTCCCACTCCACAGACTGATATGGCAAGTAATTAATGTTTCAGTGAATATCAAGCTTCTATTCTTAGATGTATTGACAGTACAGTTTTCAAAGATCTCCAGGTCCGTGAGTGACCTTAGCTTATGACAAGTTTTCTGCAACTCAGTTTCCCCCCCCCAGCTTTGCAGAACATTATGACAACCCTCATACAGTGAATTCACACTTAGTGGGAACATGATTAGAAAGTTACTTACTGTCAGGTTGCTTTGGACTGACTTGTGTAAAAGTCTATTATGTTTTTAATCCTTTCAGTGCAAGATAAAAACCCTTCCAGTCAGATGGGTTAAGTTGTCTCGTCAGCTGTGACTTGTCACTGTCAGTGCTACAGCTGCAAATTAATCATGACAAAATTTTAATCAATCTTGGTTTTGAGGAAATTTTGTAGACATATGATATAACAAGGGAAAACTTGGAGAAATGAACAACTGCACAGATTTCATCTACTTTTCCATAAACGTTAAACAAAGCAATGGGCTGTTCAGACAGAAAGAGCAATTCTCTGCCCTATGTACCTAGCTAATCTTAGGGAGGGCCAGTCCTCTGATCCTCTGCCGCAACTCCAGGATACCCTGGCAAATTCATTTTTCAATCTCCCTGCAACTACGAGGAAGTTCTCAAGATCAAGAGCTACTTGGGGCAGGGGAGGGGGGGGGAGGAGCTAGAAAGATGTAATGAGACAGATCAACTGGTGTGGATGCAGTAGCTGAAGGACAGTCAGCTGTACTGACTATTAATAACAAAACGGCAGAAGTGCCTACAGCTATGAACACAGTACTACTGTACTCCACGTGTGTGTTCTGCTTCCTTCTTAATAGGGAGAGGTCAACAGCTTCTTGGCAAGAACAGCATTTTACACAGGGAGATTAAATGCAATTCCTACAGTGTGTGAGCTGCATTCTGTCTTAAGATACACAGCTCACGGCTCAAAGTTTTGTTTCTGATGTCCGAGAAGTCCATTTTCATGCATACTTACATATTCTGTTGTCTTGGCAATAGACAAGTGACAAATACATTACAGCAGCAGCTCCAAACACAGGTGAATATTCTGATCCCAAGAGAGCACCTTCAAGGGTTGCTAAGAAGCCTTAACCTTGTAAAAGGTGTAGGTGCTGCAAGAAAGAAAGTTACCAGGAGCTGTTGCCAGTTTCTTTGCCAGTTAACAAAAATGGAATTGTAGCAGCTGGTATTTTCAAGTTCTGGTTGTGCTTGTTTCCCAGGTATAATGATTGCTCTGTCAAACAGCATGAACAGAACTAAAACTTGCTTATTTGTTCAGTGTCTGAAATTCTGATATATACTTTTTTTTTGTAGGCTATCTTACTAAATAATCCTAGGAGCTTGGTGCACTGTATGCTTTAAATGCAAGGAGCACAGTAGCAATTAGCAAAAAAATTAATTTGAAGTTGATGGGTCATGCTGATTATGTTTAGAATGGCTTTAATGCTGTAGGTAATATCCCAAGCAAATTATGAATTGCCTGTCCTTTCTCGTACCAATTATAGCTTAGGAAACATTCAGTCAGTGAATTCTTCTGAAGCAAGTAAAGCACCAGCTTTTATCTTCAAACTTACTGAGATGTGTATATACACCCACAAACAGCCATTTATATTGCCATTGTGAAGTCAGTCCAATTCTCCATCGTGTGATCTATCTTAACAAAAGTTTTGTACCGGCGTGAACAATGCAATGTCAATGGCAGGGTAAGGAAATATGCTGGAAAACCTTCACTTCAGTTTACAGCTAGAAACTACCAAAAGAGGTCTTTCATAGAAAGACTTTGTAGGAATGCACTGTTATTAGCAACCATTTGTTGGAATTTCTGATCCAGACAAGATATTCATAGAATCATAGAATCATTTAGGTTGGAAAAGACCTTTAAGGTCATCGAGTCCAACCATCAACCATGCCCACTAAACCATGTCCTGAAGTGCCTCGTCTACATGCTTTTTGAATACCTCCAGGGATGGTGACGCCACCACTTCCCTGGGCAGCTTGTTCCAATGCCTGACAACCCTTTCCGTCAAGAAATTTTTCCTAATACCCAATCTAAACCTCCCCTGCTGCAACGTGAGGCCATTTCTTCTCGTCCTATCACTAGTTACTTGACAGAAGAGACCAGCACCCTCCTCACTACAACCTCCTTTCAGGCAGTTGTAGAGAGCGATAAGGTCTCCCCTCAGCCTCCTTT
>VYZV01024592.1:8186-27662 GCA_013401275.1 Pandion haliaetus | reverse complement strand
GGCTGTCAACAAGCACCCCCAGGTCCTTTTCTGCCGGGCAGCTTTCCAGCCGCTCTTCCCCAGGCCTGTAGTGTTGCATGGGGTTGTTGTGACCGAAGTGCAGGACCCGGCACTTGGCCTTGTTGAACCTCATACGATTGGCCTCGGCTCAACAATCCAGCCTGTCCAGATCCCTCTGCAAAGCCTTCCTTCCCTCAAGCAAATCAACCCTCCCACCCCACTTGGTGTCATCTGCAAACTTGCTGAGGGGGCACTCAATCTCCTCATCCAGATCACTGATGAAGATATTAAAGATATATAGTGCTGTGCAGTAAAGCTACTACTACTGAACTGGTTCAAATCAACCTTATATATGTATACCGAGTAGGAAGGAGGACTTGCCTTTGCTGTTGTGGCAGAACGCACCGTTGTCTGGAGGTTCACAACATGTAACTGATGTGCCTTTTCTTGGGCTGCTTCTTTCCCTGCAGAGGACAAGCTGGAGCAACAGCATTCTCTGTTTACACACTACAAAGACCCATGTCGAATTGGTCCTGGGGAGGATAAACCATGGGCAATCGGTAAGACCTTCTCTAGCCATTAGTGTATGAACGGTTACTTGCCTGTCACTCATGACATCTCTAAGCAGCAGGCAGTTCAGTTAACTGGCAGTAAGAATTTGGTGCAGACCAAATATTTACAAAGGGTATTTCTGTAATGTATATTTTATAAACCTTAACAGTGTCTTGTTGAATTATAATTAAGAACCAGAGATCTTAAACTTCAGTCCATGTTCTAGAACTTATGCATCAAGCTACTTGAATGCCTTCCGACACCTATTCTACTTTTAAAATAATCTCTAGATTACCTTGGGGCGGGGGGAAGCCAAATTATTGTTTCTGTACTTTCTGTGTGCAGTGAAAGCCTGCAGCTTTTGATCAGAATGTTCCATTTGGTGTTCTATAAATACTGTAACTGAGGATGTAACAAAGCAACTCAACACACTACGAACTTGTAAGGTTCATCTTACAAAAGATTTCATGGAACTCCCAAGATATTCATACCTAGTGAACCTCAGTTGAACTTGGTGAAGTTTTAGATCAGGAATTAGACCTTCTAGAGGAGCAACTGTAACTGTGAAGATGCTAACTGTAAGAATGTGGAACTGCTTAATAATGTGGCTTTACTCTGTTGTAGCAGAAAAACAAAAAAAATCAGAGACATTGGGGCTGAGAAACTGGAAAGGCAGAGGCACTGTTCTGAAAGGTGGGAGGCAGCAGAGAGGTCTGGATAGAGCAGAAGTGAACACAAAAGCGCTCTCAGTCAGAGCGGTCCCCTGTCCCCTGCACGGATGCTGTCTTCACACACCTGTGCCCCCGGAAGCTTCCCGAGAGGCAAGTCACAGGTGGTATGCTGGGACAGTCACATCTCCCTTTCTGTTCGCAGGTACCTTGTTGGATCCTGAAGGATTGTATGATGAAGAAGTGTGCACCCCAGATAACCTACAGAAGTATGCAATTCCTAATCCTCCCACGTGCTTTAGACAATTCCTTAAAAAGCCAGTTCACTGCTTGCTATTTAACATTTCACAAATTGAGGGGTGTTTTATGGACTGTTAAAAAAAAAAAAATAAAACAAACGAACCCCCAACAAACCCAAAACCAGACATAGATTTTTACTCAGGGGTATTTGGGGAAGAGGAAAAAAGAGGAAGAAGTGTCTGCTTCTCCAAGTCTAATAGAATTGGTTTCAATGGGTGAAAAGATGAGAGCAACTGCAGTCAGTGGTTTTACTCTAGAGTTGGTTCTGCCTGGACAGGCCCATAGGACAAGAAACTCCGAGCACTACCAAAAAGGGTACGTGGAGTTGCACATTGCTGCAGTCTGAAAGTCTTTCTGCAGGCAGCCAGTTCCGTGGTCACGGCACTGTAAAGGACAGCAACAAAAGGAAACGTAGTTCCCTTCAAATAAAAAACCCATACAGTTTAAAACACCACTGCCAACCCAACAACTAATTGCGCGTTCTAGAAAGCATGCAGAATTAGATACACCTAAACCAGCAAGCTCACAAGTACAGAGAGGTATTAAATAGCACATCAGACATAACTAGGAATATGGCTTAATATCTATTGATGATACTAGTGCAGCACTACTTTTAGGTAGTGTTTCATAGTGAGAAACAGGTGTCTCTGGTTTGAACGAGTGGACTTACAAGAAATACAATGAAAACTTGATTTGCAGAAGTCTTAAGATAAATTTCTTGAATACCTGTAGTGTTTGTTAAATAACATGGCAGTGGAGAGAAGTTAATAAGCTTCGTATACTTTAGAGCAGCAGTTAATGAATGTGATAATCCTTTCCGCACCTTCTCTACCTTGAAGGCTAGTTTAATGGACTAAGTATGTTGCTATCATGACTAACTATAAAAGATGTTCCAGCTGTTCATTACCAAAATATACTAAAGAGGTAAAGTTATTTGAATTAGTGAGTCTGTGCAGATGCTTCAGTTAACACACGTAATGGAAATGCTACATTATATAGGCACAGTTTATGGTGGTGTTTTTACTCACTGAGTACACAGTATGCTGCATGGTATAGATGGGTAGTTAAGTGTATTAGGTGAGGCTACCCCTTGAAGTCTTCTTTGTATCAGTTTTGAGAAAAGAAATTGAATTCTAGACATGAAGTCTGGGTTTAGTTTATATTCAAAATAAGAATTTGTTACAGCAAATCACACTTTGCGCATTCAGGAGCCTGCAAAATTTCCAGGCATTTCTATTCACGTGTTGAAAACATGAATTCGGTACATGTGAAAGGGATTTCTGGAAAGCAAAAGTAAGGTAATTTGGCCCTACAATGAAGTTTGCAAATGCAAATCTGTATGTGGGTGTAACATTCTATTTTATGGTTCCAAAACCAGGCTTGGAGCTCTTTAANGTATTTGTTTTATTCCCTGAAGAGTTACTTGTATTCAGCAATTAAGTTCCACTGACAAAGACATGACTGATAGATAAAGAGCCATCAAATGATCAATAAAGATTTATGAGTATTACTTCTGCTACCTATGTGTATGTACAGCATCTCAGTCTGAGATAACTGGAAAATATTCTTGAGTGTTGGTAACAGAATAGACGTAAGACTTTTGCCTACTAAATGTGGCTTTCAGTTTTCTGCAATACATTATAATTCTCTCAAACTGATGAAGAAACCTCTGCTAGACCAGAATTTCCACTAGCGTTTTCTGCAGGGAAACGGGGATCTGCATATGTACATTATACATTAGAGAAACCATCGCTTCCACGAGAAGCCGAGAGACCTTGTCCTTCCACCTCTGCAAGGGACTGGTAAACATAAAAATTACCAGTAAGTTTAGCAAAATTCAAAGCCATTAATGGAATCTGGGCTTTAAAGACATTTAAATGTTAAATAGCCCAGAAGCTGTGGAGCACTGTCCAGCTAACAAGGATCACTCATCTACACAGCAACACAGGCTACAGCCTAAAATTGATCTGTTCTCAAATTTTTCAATAAACCTTGATCAAGCTTTACAGACATTTAAATTGGCAATGTAAGCTATCCAGAGAATTATTTCTTCATCAGCACTCTTCCCTAGTTTATAAATAAAATGTAGTTCGCATTACTAAACTAATTAGGCCAGAAAAGCAGCAGAACAACTAGTTCTTAAATATTTTCTTTCATGTTAAGTACAGCATACGTAAAACATCGGACCAGAACATACTTGGTACAAATAATGAGCAAGTCATTTATAAATATAGAACAATTAATAAGCTAGATGTTACCATCTGGGCCCTGTCACAGTGCTGGCAGCCACACAAGCTTCTGCTCAGAAAGGCTTCATGAAATGCACACAAATAATCTCATCTCACAAAGATGATTGTCACCTTCAAGCAAAGCACTGGAATAAGCCCAATTTCATCTCTAAACCCTGAACGGAGTCTGGCACAGGACAGCACAGCTAAGAAACAAGGTGTAAATGCAAACCTTTCCAGTCGCCACTGCTGGACAGTGGCTCAGAATTCTGGGTGACAGGCTGCAACACCAGTAAGAAGAGTCTTCCTTAAATCAGGTGCTTCTCGGCTGAATGAGTGATGGTCCCTCGAGCTTTTTGATGAGGGAGTAAGTTTTGCTTTATGGCTCCCTTACATACACTGCTTTTCATGCTCCTTTGTTCATTGCAGCTATGGTCAGCACTACAAACAAACCATCGGCCAGAGAGTTGCGTGACAGAATTTCAATACTTAAAACTTTGGAGTTTTTTGGGACTGAAGATCTTTCAAGGAAAAAATAAAGTTCCAATTACTTTTTATCCTCCCTTTCTTTGTGTCCTATGAATTAAGACAATTATTCTGACAAAATTCAGGTTCAGTTGTGAAACTCTATCATCATTGGTTATGTTCGCTTAAGTTCTTAGCATTTAACTGTTAGCAAAGCACAGCCAGAAGTCCAGTACTTGTGTCTATTTCCTGTACAGACAAACAGCAAACCACGGTGTATGAAGTGGTACAAGTTTTAGTCAGAAGCAGATGCATGCACATTTACAATTCGTTTTCCTCGTCTATTTGAAAGTAACGTTTCCCTTCCATGAGCAGTTGTGCAGGTTAAGTGAATACCCAGCATTCACAGATTTTTAAAAGGACATAAGATAAAACAAATTCATCTTTTAAATTAAGCCAAGTAAGATTTTTTTTGCAGTAGTATCGCAGCACTAATCACCAGTTTCTCCTACTTTGTTACTTCACTAGCTTTGCCAAATATAAATACAATTTTTTTAAAGAGGTCAGTCCCATCAAAGAGCTTGCTTTCTTCAACCTACAAAAGAATTTCAGGAAGTGAATCAGTTGCAGCAGCTCGTTGTAGAATCAGCTTGCGAATGGGGCGCACACAGTAAGCTAACTTAATGCAAGTTATTAGATGACAGTCTAAAACTAATGCATAAAAGGAAGCTTACTTTCATAAACTCGTTACAGTAAACTCCAAGAACTTTCAATACCACACTATGTCCAAAGGGAGTTAAGGAAAGTTCTGATGAAATAACTTTAAGACCAGAATTTTATCACTGTTATCTTTTGAAGGCACATACGTACAAGTACTTTATCAACTGACCCAAACTTACAGATTATAACACTACTGAGACCTAATCAACTGTAGCAAGTGCTTTGTCCCCTCCGCCACCATTCAGATCCTTCCAAAGAGACAAAACCTGACAAAGAAACCATTTGAATCTCAAACATTCAACACAGCACAAGAGTCTGGTGTTTGTCTATTGTTCTTCCTTCACTCTGTACTCTCACGTGCATGCATTAAAAAATTTCTAAACCCAACCCCATGAACCCCATCCAGAGTCAAGTCTTAAAAACTGGGTGATCAAAAATATTTTATTTTTTTCCAAGGTGAAATTAAAGGCTTTGTACCTGCTAGGACCCAAGTTCATGGCTCAGTGTTTCTCCTGCGACAGTTGATGATGTAGCTTAATGGCGTAATCAACTCTTACAAGGGAAACCACAGAACCTTGAGCTCAGGTTTTGGCAGGTAAGTAAAGGAAAATTATTTTCAAGGAGGTGGTTTTGAAAGGAGTTTGTTTGTGTTTTGAGCCAGATAGCAAAACCACAACCTAATCTGTCCCTCTCTGCATGCACAGTTATCATGCAAAACAGCTGCGACTGTACTCGATACTAGCTGTCTGCATAATACCCTACGCATGCAGTTACCACATGCAACTCCTGCTTTTGTGTGCACAGTTGTGTCTGTTGCTTTAGCGCTCCTTTGGTAGATGTTTTAAATAGAACACAAGAAGGTAAACCAAGTTTCCTTTTAAATCCAATACAAAGGCAAAACAATAGAGAATAGCACAGCAACAGAGAATTATTGTAAAAACAGAGTGACAGGGACCTTTGTGGGTTACCTGGTCCAAAGTCACATTCAGAGCAGGGCTAACTTCAAAGTTAGATCAAGTTACTCAGGGCTTTAATAGTCTTCTGTATAAAACCTACTGTTAAGGTTAAGCACCCAAACTAAAAATTTTAATGGGAGAGCTGCAGGTTATTTGCCTGAACACAAGACTGGTACCCGGAAAACTGATTCTTAATTTTGACTGCTTCTGCATATGAGCTTGGGCTGGGTAATCTCTGTACAAGATGGGGGTAGTACTAACACACCCACTGAGTAAGTCCATCTCTGTAGAGGAGTTTGAAGAGTGTCACATACAGGAATCGAATCAAATAAATTAGGCTGTCATTACTAGTGAAGTAAGAGCTTGGGGGTCCAAGGCACAGCAATCTGATGCTGAGGCTTGCTCAGAACTAACTACTCCATGCCCAAATGTGTGCTCCTGAAAACCATTCCTCATCCATACCCTGCCTGTAAAGCTGGTTGTCTTCATTGCAGGAGGAGTTGCTGTGATCAGAATGGAGAGGTTTGTATCACAGTACTCTGGTTTGTTCTAAAGCAAGCCATGAGTTTCCTCCTCTGCTAGATTCAGCAACACTGGAAATCAACAGAGGGGCTGTGGGCCGCAATATACTACGGATAGCAGGCAAGCAAGGTCCTCCTCTCAGATGTTTGTTCTCCTGGCTACAAGGGTAGGTCCACCAGTACAGCACCAGTAATGCCAAGCCTGCCATGAGGCTTTAACAGCAGTATCAGCAGCTAGTACAGCTTCATATTGCAAAACACATTTGGAAGACGACATTTTACAAGTTTAACAGTCCTGTTGGACAGGCATTACCCGTACCGGGGATTTGGAGAGTATCTAGTGTAATGCACACATGGACAGAATGAGCAAACATTTAAAGCACTTGTTTTGCTTTTTAATGAAATAGGGTGCTGGAAAGTGAAGAAGGAAGGAAAGGATACTTAGTCTATCCCACCAGCAAGAACCACAGTTCCAGTCAAAAGGGGAGGAAGGCATCATTGAAAGGAAACGGGAGGAGGATTGACTATATGCTCTATACAGAGGAAGGTCTCTACCTGGAATGGAAAGTGGTGAGTTTCAGAGTTCACAAAAGGAGCCGTAACTCACACAACAAACTTGTCCGGATGGCACTGCAGCTTGTTCTGCTCGGGTTCAAATTCATTCTCCACCGAGAACCTGCTGCTTTGCTATTTCTTACTTTTGCATGCAAGTACCAAGTTTGTAAACCTGTTACATAAACAAATCCAAGATGAGTTTAGGGATTATAGTAGCAACACCAGTAGATATGCTGCTCTTCAAAAACAACCAACCAACCTTGTTTCCGTTCTTTAAACTTTTGCCAGACTAAGTGTTTTGGCTGATGCTTTCCATGCCAGCAGTCTCAGTACTTTTTAATCTTTCCAAGTGTCTGGATGTTCTTTTATTGTGCCTCTGAAAACCTAAGTTACAAGTTGGTGATATGCAAGCAGAAGTTGACACAGGCTAACCAGAATGAGAACCTGCAGTGCACTGTCTGCTTCCTGGTGTAGGACCTTGCCTTATACAGCATTCCAGGATGAAAATGAGAAACTAGTTCACACTTATTTACCATACCCCATTGCAGTTGCTGCAGAAGAGCAGGCAGTAGAGCAGTTCAGTATAGCTTAGTGCACGATACCTCAATCTGTCTGTGCTGTTTGCATGCACTCTGTGGACACAGCAGCTTAGCCGCTAAATTCTTTTAAGCCTTCCTGTTTCAGACACACAAATACCCATGGTGCATCTGTACGGTAAACCCATTCTTATATTTTGCACAAACAGCAACAAAACCAGTATTTGAATAGTTTTGACCCAGATTAGGTCTTTGATAAGGCTCATGCTGGCAGCATAAAAAGAGCTAAAATACCTGCGCTTCCTGCAAGCAATTCCCAAAGTACCTGGCCCGTAGGAGGGGACAACTGCATTGTATCAAGTGAGCATTAGGGTTGCTCCATCCAGCTTTCAGAAGCTGGGAAGCACACAGTATCTCCTACAGAACTTTAATTTGGTCTTAAGAAATGTTGCCAGAACAAAGGCTGGAATTCAGAGATGCAAGGAGCAGGGATCCTGATCGCCTTATGTTCCCACAAAGTTTAACACCTCGATCTAATGAAGACAGGCTTCCTTTTTAGCTGCTTGTCTTATCTGGTACAGTACAGCCAGGCCTTCCTCCCAGGTGAGTGCCTCCTTACGCATGTGGATTACCTACTGCAGCACTACAGATAAGTCTGTCTGGAACAACACAGATGCTACTGTAAATGGAAAGAAAAGGCACAACAGATTTCATCCGAACTAGTTCAACTGTGTACCGTATAAACGGTTCACCTCATCAACTGCACCACGCTGCCATGCCCTGTGCGGCAGATAATTTACCACTAGCCCAGCAAGCTAGACTGGTCCCATACATCTACTAATACAGTAAGGTCGCTCAAAGTAAACTAAAGAGAGGCATGAAAGCAGAGTCCTGGTGTGTGGTATAACAAATCAGTTTCCCAGTTCCCTCTTCCTTACTTTTCTTTTCCTTCTGCAGGAAGTGGAAGAGTTCAGCTTTATTACCCAGTTAGCAGGCTTGACAGACCACCTACCAGTAGCAATGCGTCTCATGGTGTCGACAGGAGAAGATGACCCTTAAAACTGACCAGCTTTGAGAGATTAGAAGAGGGAAACGTTAACGATACTAAGAAAATATCAGAGGATAAGAACGAACTATTCTGGTGCCACGTTAGGAAAGACGACCAGACCTGACCTGGGCTACTCCCAGAATGTACCAACAATGGCGGATATAAAAGGGGAAGAAATGGAAAGGGTTGTGGCCAAAAGCCACGTTGCAAGTTGCTCAGGCAACAGGGCAGGCCTGTACTACAATGCTTTCACTGTGGACCGAACGGAGCCAAGATGGAAGTCCTAATTCCTTCTGAACCAGTGCCATTCTTACTAAAACATGTTTTTATACTAATATATAGCACAATTTAGTTTGTAATTAGTCTGTGAGTTAGTGCTGCTCAATGGTTTTTTGCATCATTTCTTTGTATAACTAAGAAGCTAAAGCTTTTTTTCTTTTTTTAGCCTGTTAAAAGTTGTAGTAGCGTGCTTGCATCAGTAGCATGCGCCCGCACTGCATGCCACTCTTGAGATAAAATAGTAAGATACCATGGGGAATATCAGAATGGAAGTGAGTTCAAAAATCAGATACCAGCCAAAGCAAGGCATTCTGGGACTGGCCAACCCTTCTGTCATTACAGATAGGCCTTCAAATAAACAGACAAAAACTCTAGTCAATTTGCAGACCAATATCTTCCTGTCCAATTTAAGGATACTTGAAAGATTTGGAACTAAGACTTTAAGAATGCAGTTCTACCCTTATTCCGACTGTGTTCCCACTGAAATGATGAAGTGTTTTGTCTGAATAATGACTCCAGAATTGGGCCTTTAGCTTTCTAAGCGCAACTTATTCCCTTAAGAAGAAATATAGTTCCCCTGTAATGTCTTTTCTTTCCTTCCCATACGTGGGGCAGTTCTGAATTAGGGTATGGGATGATATGTATGTTACAGTAGAGTGAATAGATTCCTGTAGTACCATTGGTAACACCAGAGCCAACATTCTGCCTTAGCTAGAAAGAGTAAGTGGGAAATAGCTTGTAAAATGCATGCTAGATATAGAGTTAAAATAAATGTAATTGACATTTTGGGGGAAAAAGTGTAGAACAGCATATGATTGATAAGGCAGGATAACCTAACAATTTTCTAAAGGAATCAGTACGCTTAAAGGGAAAGCGTAGCATGGCTAGCTAGAGAGTAGAGAATAGAACTGTGACTCTTGGCCTTAGGTAACTACTTCCTAGGAGCAGAGGGTTTGTTTATGTCTGTGAAACACAGTGCTCCATTTGTTATGCACTCACAGACTTTAATAGGGGTCCTGCCATCTAATTTGTATGTTCTTTCCACCACAGCTCTTTAAATGTGGGGCTTCCCTCTGCCATCTTATCCCCATGACCTGACCTACCTAACCTCTGTAACCTTAACAAAAATAATGAAAAGCTGAGAATCAGGTCCTCAATGAGACTTGGCATTTTTTTTTTAGGGATTTAAATTCAGAAGGCTTTGTGTTGCTGGGAGAACAATGAGACTCCTTGCATTTTAACCAATACTTAGTTTCTTCTGCCTACTTCCTGTTCAATTTCAGTGTTATTTCCTCTTGCATTACAAATTCCCTGCATTAAAAAGAGAAGAGTTAATCTAACACTTACATGTACTCCATTAAGTAAACTGTTTCAGTTACCCTGGCCACAAACTCCTGAAGATGCTTTTGTTTTTGTTTAGTTTACACCTGCTAGGAATCAGCTTGAGCTAAATCAGAATAGAATTGAAAATCCCAGTCTGCACAGCCTCTGGTACTAGCTTCATTAGCTACAGTAAACAGCAGAACTTTTACTTAGATCAGCCTGATTTTGCAAGTAGAGAAACTCTTAATAGTCATGAAAGTATTGGACTAACAGTATTGACTAATTCCAAGTAGGTAGTAGGCCACTGCTCACGCTCTCCCACTGCACCTGGTCTTGACAGGTTTTATGCCTCATTTTCCAGTCCTGGCATCCCTTCAGCAGAGACTGCCTCTTAAAAGTGTTCTGTGCCAAACCATGGGGTAGTCTGCAAGTGTAACCCATGGGGACTCAAAAATGGAACCAGACTCAATTCCCCTTTTTGATAAAATTAGGAATTCAAGTTTACAGCATCAGAGACTTTAGTGTACTATCCCAGTGCACCACCAGTTTCCCACTTTGTATGTTTCTCTTTATACAGAGGGTGCACGTATGTGCAATGTGTTTTTCTGGTTTCTTATCTCTCCACCCAATTCAGAAAAACTTGTACCTGAAACAATGCTTTTAATCCTGTTTTCTACCTTGCTTGTATTTTATTAACCTTTTTTAAAAAAAAAAACCAACAGTATCAGTAGCAATTTGTGTGCTGTCCAGCAGCTATTTCTCGGTAGTAAGATTAAATATAAGGTACAGTATTTTTAATAGCTTTCCTAACAATGTAAATTACAATTTGATATCAGCTACACTAAGTAGCAGTTGCAGGAGCTGAATTTGACACTGTGTGGGATATAACCATAAAACTACTGCCAAACAATGTTACACTATTTACAGTAAAACCAACATGGTCTAAATTACTTTTAAATTAGTTCTGTGGCTTTGTGCTAACTAAAAACCAGGCACTTTTGTCAACTTTTTGAGATACACTGCGAAATATTTTTTCAAATTTGAAGTAAACAGTTTTAAGGTTTTGATGTTCTTAGTTTCTCAGTGACCAAGAAACTGATAGTTGTAAAATATTCTCTCTGAACAATACACTCACATTTAATCAGTCTAGGTAGTTCTTACTAATTTACCATCATAAGGATCTAACTTTGCAAGAGAGTGATGCTGGGAGGTACAGCATTGTGGCACCACTGTACACATGCTCCTTGCTTTTCTGCATTGATCCTGTGCCTTCTGATGCCTTGGTATGCTTGCAGGACTCAGAGAGCGTGTGTACCAGTAAACTGTAACAAACGGGCTTTCATTNAGGGGAGGGAGAACATGACCAGGAAATCAAACCCTGGATAGCTTTTTCAGATGTCAGTTCCACATCGCTTAAGCATGACCCAATTTATTAGTAGGAGGTTATTTATAAGAAATTTGAGTTAAGCTTACTCTACTATGCTTACCCCACTTTGTACAGGAATTTCAGGTATCTTCGAGAAGTGGGCGATAACGCTATGCTTGGTTTAGTAACTACCACTGAACAGGGATACTGTAGATGAAGCATCATCTGTTTTTATAAAAGCTAGATAACATCTTCGGTTTCTCATGTCCAATTTGCATTTTACAACAGCAATTCTAGAACAAGTGAACAAAAGACACAAATGAGGACAGCCAAAACCTAAGAACTTCCGCAACTTTCAAGGATGTTGAGTCCTTACAAAGTTGGTATCTTTAGATCACTTCAAAAACACAACCTACAGAACACAGCCTCTCAGGCACGTTCAGATCCAGTTCATCTGTGCACTGTTTCTCTGAGGGATGCTTTGCACCACAGCTCAGCCACTGAGGACCAAGGGTAGTAGCACCTAGTGTACAGCTTCATGCTATGTGAAAAAGCATTTACTATAACTAATTCAAGTGGTGGCCAGCTAGTTTTATTCCATCACAAACTGGATGTGGAGCTGTCTAAAGCAACCAAATGTAAACTGTACCACAGACTGGCTCCAAGAGAAGCCTGCAGCCTGCTGAGGTGTAGCCTGCTGTAGAGAAACCCTTGAGAAAGCCGTCTGGTATAACGAGTTTACCTATTTTGTGCTAGTATTATGACAAGGTTTTGACCCAGAAGCACTCTCAGCTAGTCTGGCTAGACCCTCAGTCCTACTTGTTGGGTAAGACAGTAAGATTTAAGGAACCTACAATTCCAGTAAAGATTTTTTTTTAAATGGCCTTTGTGTGGTGGTTCAGATTAAGCCAAACTGAGCGTCCCCAGCTTGGTCTCTGAGCTACCCTGGGATCACACAGGAGCACATCAGTGTCAGCACATATCATCAGCTCAAAAATTAAGCATTTTTACCTCCTCCTGGCACTATAGGATGATAACAGAAATAAAATTTAAGCACTTTGAAAAACTCCCAGTTTTATCACCATTACGATGAGGGTCAAATTGTTACTGAAAGTCTCATTTTTCCATGCCATCTTGTTTTAAATATAATCTTGATGCTTTTAAAAACTTGTATTATTGCTGAGGTTTAGAAATCCTATAATAAGAATAACCTTTTTTATTTCAATGATTTTTGCGTATTGTATCCTTCTGGAACCTAATGTTTTTATATGGTAAGCACACACCTTCTGACATTTTGTTATAAATGTATTAAAAAATAAAAATTTAAATATTTTCATTGGTTTCTTTGCCTGCAAGAAAACCACAATCTCAGACCTGATAAACACAAGGTATTTTGAACAATAGGGAGGGGGTTTTGTCTTTTATTGGTGCTGAAAGGAATAACTGGTTGATGCAAACAAGATAATAAAATTTCAAGGCTCAAATGATTCTGTGCAGTCCACTTTTTCTGGTTTTGTGATGTGGAGTCTGACAGCACTAACAGAAATCTGACTCTAAGGTGCAGTCTGGTCTTACTGTGCTATTCCTGTTCTAGTGAATCTGCAGAAAATAAGGGGTGAAGAAAGGAGTGCTTTTAACTCAGCCTCCACCTTGGCCTCGACTGCTCAAACATCCCCCTGCGCAGACACACCCCGCTCAGTTTTCAAGGTGTGCAACCTTCAGGCAAGCATTCACAGTGCCTGCGGCAGGCTGCAAACCTAAATCCCGCATCTCACGCCAAGCCCGTGCTTTAAGTACGAGGATATCTGCTCCGCATTGCATTCTGCTAGCATTCAATGTAAGACCACTTCACAAGAACGATTTATTATGCAGTTGTACATCTTGACATCTCAACAGTTACCTAGTGCCTGAACTAGTGGAGAACAGGTTTTTATCTTTATACTGTCCAAAGATAATGAAAAAAGAAAACAACCCCCCGCCCTGTACATATATCCTGAAGAGATCCAGTGATTTAACAAAACAATGTCAAGGGAAAAGAATCCATTTTACTGACTGTCTTTCTGAAGAGTCCTCAAAAGTCCTTTATAAAAGCCAGTACGGAACCCCACCTTGAAGAATTTTTTTTTTTTCCACAAGCAGAAAGAAAGAAATCGGTGGAATGCAAGTGATGAAGGAAGAGCACAGTGCACAAGTTTCTTGTCATTAGCTCAGAAAGGAACCGCTCCTTTTTGTCAGACAGGACATTAGAGATGGATCTCTGCAGCTTTCTCCATTGCTGCACAGGGGATTTTTGTCTGCATTCTGATGCTACCACAGCGTTGTACTTCGACAGACTTCATTTTCCAGTGGTGGATTCCTAGTATGTGCTTCTCCTGCAATACCTGATCTATTTTTCCATTGTTACAGTTTGCATTATTATGTGAGCAGCTCATGAGTGGGTTCCCCTCTATGAAGTGCTAGAGAGCCACAAGGTAAAACACAATCATTTCTTGGACAGTTTGCATCTTCCAGATGCTTAACTAAGAAGAACAAGTACAGAAAATGGTAACTCCTTCCTGCTCCCTCTGCCCCAGGAGTTGTAGTGTAGTTTATGAACTCGTGCCCACAGCTGCCTGTTGGTCAGCACTGTAACTGCAATGCCATCTGCCTCTTTGGCTACTGTACAGATTCTCTTGGCAAAGCACCTATGAAAACACAAACCTCCCTATCCCACCAAAATTCCTGCTCAGAATGCTCCTGAAACCGTTATTCTTCTCTCCCTTTTCTTTGACTATTTAATACTTTGACATACCAATTCTCCTTGCTGCAGCAAATTCAAGTTGCTCACCTACATTTTCATGGCCTTTCAAACGACACGCTCTTACCCTCTAGGATTGTTTTTGACTACTCCAGATTTCCATCTACCACTCCTCAATCTGTAAGCCCTTCATATTTTCTTCCATACTTTCCCTGACATTTAAGGAAGGCTCCAAGCAGCCATTTGTGAAATGAGTAAGTGGGGCTTGCTAGAAAGACTGGCAGGTAAACAATAATCCTCTTTCTCATCTCTTACATAATAGCAGATTTAACAACTGCTCCTTACAACCATTAGATGTGAACAGGAAGAAATGTGCATTAATCGCTGGTAAGATTAGAAGAAAAAGGAGAAAAAAAAAAATTATCTGAGGATTGTTACACATTGGGTCTGTGTATCCAAAAAGATCATGGAATCTCCATCAACATTTAATCTGGGGCGTATATTCATCTCCTTTCCCTCCTCCCCTGAACCCCCCAAAACCCCTTTATAGGTCTGATAAACATTTCATACTATTGCAAATCATACAAGCTACTGAGGTTGTGCTCAGTCCTACGACATGCCACAGTGCCCATGCCGATACCATTGCCTCACACTGATAGAGGCCTTTGCAACCCGTGGACCCAATCCATCTGCCTTCACTGTTTGTTATGTCCTCTCGCCCTCCTCCCATCTGACTCACAGACTCTTCGGGGCAGAAGACCCCACCGCTCTCCTCCCGTCTTTTATACAGCACCCAGCACTACACTGCCAAGGAAAATGGTTCCTAGGCACCAAGAACCATCTAAACAGTAAGCTGATCAAAAGAGATTAACTGTAGTAGAAACATACTACAGCCTTCTTTAAAGGATGAACAGAATATAATCACATAAAATAAAGGGACATTTCCCCCACGTTCCTATTAACATACTAGCTTTCAGCTGGCTTTCCTGGCTGTAAACTGCATAATTCCTGGAAAACAGCATCTGCTTACTCTGTTCCTCTGGAAAAGTCCATAAGCTGATGCTTCACCTTCCCTCACTCCCCACATGAGCATCTTGTCCTCACCAACACAGGCTTGCCCAGCTTCCACCACTGCCAATCCCTCTCTTTCCTTTTTCTAAGTAAACCTTTGATGTCTCTAAAGCCAAACCCAGCAGAACAACTCCAAACTGCTTCAAGTGCCACAGTACATTTGGTAAGCCAGGTGTGCCAAAATATCCGTTATCTGTATAAACACTGCAACAAAAGCCTAAAGCTTCATAGTAGTTTTCACAGTTGTACCGTATCTGTTACAACAGGGCTTTTTGCAAAGCTCTGCTAAAGCTCCTTGTGTCACAGCAGCGTGTGTCCAAAGCACCCAGAAGCCTTAAAAGTCCCATTCCTATTCGCGTATGTTTTGACTCTTCCAAATCCCAGCAACAAGATATGTCAGTCTAATGACCTCAATAGAGACCTTCGTGTGATCCTGAATGCCATACTGTCATTAGTATACTGACTGTTGATATCTCTGACCGCTTTCCACCCTTCTAAAATAGAATCTGCCTCAGATAGACACATTAAACACTGTATTAGCTAATAACTGATACAAATCCTTCTGCCTTAACAATACAAAATGGAGGATGATGGCCAAGACACTGCAGTGTTAGACCAGAGAAACAGAGCTGCCTGTAGAAAGGATAGTAACATCTTGGTAAAGCAGAGGGACACACACCCTACACATTTAACCTGTGAGCTGTGATTCCACAAATGCCTAGCACAATGACTCACCCAGAGTTCAGGATGCAACTATGGCAAGAATTCCTCTATTCCACAACAATACTTTTGTAATTTTAAGGCTCTGGATGATGCAGTAAGAACAACTGAAGGGGTTTCCAATGCTGCCACAGCACCACATACTACAGTGCCTGCATGGGCAGCCTCCGAAAACTCTGTATTTGAAAGAAGCGATGTGGGAGTTCAGAACCTGAAATCACCCAATGGCAGTATATTCTGAGTGGATCCCACTGCAATGAATGGAAAGAGATGAGCATGATGAGGCGGAAGATGATGTCATTCCACATCAAATTAATGAGAACAAAGGCACCTAATTACAAGAGGTTCATGAACTTCTAAATTAGCTGAAGACTGTCAGCTTGAACACCCTGGCCCTGCTACAATTTGGGTAACATCCTCACTTTTTGGATCTAACTAGGTATAATTGTTATCTTCGTTGTGTTTGGCTGCAACAGGTTCTTCAATACCTTTCAAATGCCAATCCAGAATTTTGAATACCCAACAAAATCCAGCTGGATCTTTCTCTACAATTAAAAACTTCTGAAGTCAACTGCCACACTGTCACCAGCTTCAGCAAAGCCAACACTAAATGTTTTATATTGCTTAGTAAGGACCTTCAGGATATCAAGGAACAAAAGGCAGTTGCAAGGTCTGCAAGACACCAACTGAAAAAAAGCCTAGGCCTAGCATGGTGCCAAGCACTATGCTAAATATATTTCTAATGAAAGGTATATCACACAAGACAAACTAATTCTCAGTACGCAGCCTGGTCCATTATCTCAGCCCCAAAATAAGACTGTTATGAAACAGGTATTTAAACTATTTTCTGTTACTCCTTGGTTACATATAATTTCTCTTTTCCATATTTGCCGAGAAAGCTATTTATAGCCACAGCAAACTTACGACTTTTAAAAAAACGTGTCTTGTATCCCACAATAAGCACATAAGGAGGACTTCACGCTGTAGCTACTTCATTAATTATTAGATTGATGTTCTTGGAACTCTGTGGCATTTCTGAACTAACGGTGCTTACCCTGGTGAGGTCCCTCTTGCCCACAGCTGACCTTGAGTGTCCTTCCACCTCACTGCAAAAACCCTTGGCCTCACCCTTCTGCAGCTGCGTGTTCCAATATTAGAGCAAATTAGAAGCTGTAAACGTAGCATTTATTATACCCTGACAGAAAGAAATGCTGAGCCTGGTTAAATGTTGGGCAGCGGCTCCACACCCAGTGTAAGAGCTCCTTGTCCATGCCTGGATTCCTAGCAGCTGACAATTAAAAGAAGGTTTCTGACCACAAGACCAGACAAGTTCAAAACCAGCCTCCAAACAACCACAACGGAATGCAAAACAAACAAACAGAAATTCCTCTCCAAACCCCCACTGCTTTTAAAACAGAGTTTGATGTATTTTTAAAGAGAGATTATATGCATAAGCCCTACTACAGGAAAGGACTATACAGAGCAACCCAGAAGGTCCCACTCAGTCCTATGTTTGGTTTGAGGACAGGGGAAAAGTACAGAATTTCTTCTGCTTCTGGGTAATGCTTATTTACAAGCGCAAGCATAATTATTTGTTTGGGACCTTCAGTTTATTCTTTTAAAAAAAATAATTGATATTTTTATTCATGTTTTAAACATGGACAGAAATGGTGCTTACTAGCAGAAACTCTTCCAAGAATGAATAGCTCCCTGTCAAGACTGTATGCAAGAAGACTGTATTTAAAGCGTGGGGGGAGAGGGGGGAATAGAAAAAGCAATGGAAGGAAGAGATACTCGATCTGCAGACACGCTATAAAGATACAAAAGCATCTAAAAAAGTTAAGGACATTAAGAAAGATTAAACAGGCCTTAGTTATTTGAGAAACATTCCACAGTACGTACATTGCTGAGTAGTTTTGTTGGTGAGAAGCATGACTACACCTTGCCTTTAGAGATACATTTTTATTACATCTTATTTTAAATATAATTATTTGATTAGCTGTTGCCCAGCCAACCCAGGGAATGCAAATACAGACTGTCTCAGAAAGAGAGTCATAGCTCTCAGCTTTTAAGGGGAGGTAAACAAGGGAGCAGTGTATCTAGTTCCCAGCTAGAGGCAGAGACACAAACGGAATATTCTCCCCGTAAGCAAAGGGATCCAGGCAGCAGCATCCAAGAAAGCAGCAGGAAGCTGGCAGTGGATATAAGGCTTGCATCGACCTGAACAGATGATCTCCTGTGAGAAAATACCTTTATTTATTCAGGCAGACTACACGGCCTTAGCTGACTGGCACCATGACAAATACAAAAACGGCAGCATTCCAAACAGGGACACATTCTGCTATTGAGGGAGGCTTCAAAGAAAGAGAATGGGCTAAACAGCACCTAAAAGGGCTACGTCGCATCCTTACTGGAAAACTCCTGTCGATACCTGATGACTGCCACTGTAGAACATGGAACATACGCTAATGTGCAGGTCCGGTTGGCAGTATCTACAATGGATAATTAGAAGAGTTCAACTCTCCATAACATAACCCCGACACTAACCTGGTTTAGGAAGAACTGCTTAGATGATCTGAGGTGCTGGTGCCCCTTTTGGAAGGGAAATGCTACTTATACCTCTAACCTGCTGTTTCATTCATATAAACATCAAATAAAAACCATAGCCTGGCAGTGCAGGCACTGCACCTGAATACATTAAGAGATTGGCCTTGAAAAGCTTCCTGTCTGTGACAAGCACAAAGAAAGCACACAGAAATTAAATGTTTTGTCAGTATATACCCATGAAACCTGTGGAGCAGAGCGCTCTGCTATAACAGACATAAAGCCTATTTTGTATTGAAATATGAAGACATAGTCTTTCCTAGTTTTTTTCACGGCCTTCTTCCCTTTTTGGGGACTTTTTTGATTCATATTGCAGGGTATGTGCCAAGACAATGCAACAAAAGGTGAAAATGTAACATTTAACATGGAAGTTGACCTTACGGTTCATTTACTCTGCTGTGCAATATAGAGGGAACTGCTAGTTTTTGTTGAGCACTAGTCTGTATTATGCAGAAAGACAAGGGTGAGGCAGACGGGAGAAATCTAAAAAAAAAAATTATTTAATGCATGAAGGAGGAGAGATGGAACTTCCCTAACAGTTTCATACAAAACAGAAACAGATACTAAGCCATTATAATGCAATATACCAGCAGTTTTCAACACAAGTCCATATTAACATGCTATCTCCACCAAGATCTTCATCCTTTGGTATGCTATGCTGAGACTCAGGATTAGTGCTCTCTAATGACACACGGGCTGCACCAGTTAACTTTGTTGCAATCTTACCACACTTTCACTATGCCACATCAGTGCCTTCGGATAGTTTTGGTTTTATGCTTCAGTTCCAGAAGCATAAACTTTAGGTAAAACATTTTTGTATGCAGAAA
>VYZV01024591.1:0-20287 GCA_013401275.1 Pandion haliaetus | reverse complement strand
CCACAGCCCTTTGCTTGTTGGGGGGGTGGTGGGGTGGGGTGTAGGATTTTGTAAAGGGCCGGGGGTGGGCGATGTTAGCTTGTGATTGACTCTTGAGTTGGTCCAAGTTAGCCCAAGGGAGCTTAGCTGGGGGTTTCCTCCTGGATCTGTAGTGGCACTGGAGGAGCTTCTCTGTCTCCTCTTTTATACTGGGAGTAGAGGTAGAGAAACCAAGATGACTTCAGGAGCGTAGGGGAAACTGTGGCCGTGCCCTAGGTGAAGCTTGCTTTAGCTTGCAGCTTTCTGGAGTTGTGTTTCACGCTGGACTTTCGCTAAAGGAGTCAACATACTGATTTTTTGACTTGCAGGCTCTTTGAGGGGAAAAAAAAAACCAAACCAAAACAGGTTTGATTTTCAACTAGTGGCTTAGGCTGTTTATACTGGTTTTACTGGGTTAATGATAAAGCGCAAAACTGCTGTTTCCCCCCACAGTGTCATGCTTTTCCTGCTCTTTTGAGAATAACTGAGAATTTAAGGGGCTTGAGCAAAAATCTGCAGCTTGTTCAATTCACAAGCCTGAGTCAGGAGCAACCAAAAGTAGTTTACATCTATGCGCCTGGTCTCAATTCATTTCCCTAACAGGCTTATCTTGGATGTAGACTGAGTAAGTATGTAAATACAGACCCATCTTCAGTTGCAGGGCAGTTCATTCTTTCTAGGAGCTTTCTTAGGAGCAGGTGGCATATGCGTGTTTGAGGGATTTGAAAGGAAGATTATTTGTGGAACATTCTTGGTTTCCTTGAAGGATAAAAAAGGACCTTGGTTATTATGTGGAATGTGCTTGTATTCAGGGAGTATACGGAGTGGAATTAATACCTCTTCCTGTACAATTTATATTATATTCAAGCATTTTTTTAACAGGATTAAAACTTTTATTATGTTTCTGATAAAAATTAGATACCAGCTTATTCTTCTGAGTGATAAAAAATAACGAGCATAAAAGTTTGCTGGAAGGTTATCACTGTTGCAGCGGACTTTGCTTTAACTGTTAAGACTCGCTAAGGTAGTATGCCACTACTATACTCAATTAGCAGTAACTTATGTGGTGTTAGCCAGTCTGAATTGGGCAGTTATGTCTTTATCTTGAAATTGCTTATTTTTCCTTCCTATCTACTGTGATCATTTAATTTCTCCCCCCACACACACACACACTGGAGGAAACTGTTTCTTTTTTGGGGGCAGAGGAGATGTAACCCTTGCGGCATCCCTGCTGTTGGGAAGCTGAATGTTATCTGAGTGCTCTTCGCCCATCTTTCTGGCCTGTTCTCATTTGATAAGCCTTTGGCAAATCCAGCATCAAAGAAGAATTAAAAAAAAAAGAGATTCAGAATACTGCCATTTTCACTTCAAGCGTAAACATGATTAAAAATGACTTTTCAATACTATTTTGGTCAAATTTTCTCAATGTGTCTTTGAACAAGTATCCTGTTTCTTTTGACATTGCTGCACACTGATTAGAACAGGATATAACTCTTGTTGCTTTATGCCTAATAATTTATGTAATGCATATGTCCCAGATAAACATTGCAGGCCATGGTTGTCAAGCAAAAATCTCAGAATGCTTTATATTGTCATTTTCACTACTGGAAAAAAATTGCAGGCAACAATCTGAGACCTAATCAATCTCCTCAGGATGTTTCCTGAGTTTGAAAGAACTAATTCTTGATGCACGTTCTCATTTGGATTGTTACTCCAGCCATCTTCAGCTGAGTCATCTTGTTTTTTGTTGAAATGTCCCAAAATGCAAGTAAAATGACAGTATGAAATCTGTAAATGGGAGATATTTTCACGGCTGTGTGTTGTAAGCACTGAGGGGGTTAAAAAGACTGAAGAAATTACCAGTAAGTCCCAAAGTGCATGATGAAAATGAGTTACCAGGGGAGAACAATAGGCACAATATGGCCTTTATGCATCATCTGTTCCTAAAAGGGGTTTATTAAAAAATCAGTACTGACAATAACATGAGGTTGTTTTGTTTTTCAAAGCTTTTGTGAATGGATTAAAACCAATCTGATTTATTGTGGATTTTTTTCCCCCCAATCAATCACAATAGGATACTGTCCTTGGTTTAAGGTTGCTCATAAAGTACCACAGCAACTGGCCCCAGATGTGGTACCAATCAAATACATCTCAGTGATGTGAAAATAAAATTATAAATGTTGCTAATAAACCTTCTGCATGACTTAAAGAAATAATAAGGTGATTAAAAACAATGAACGGGCATTTTCCCAGAACAAGCTGGTTCTGTTGGTGAGTTGAGGTCAAACAAACTGGTTTTCAGAACCACCAGGCGCAGGCTTAGACAGCCGGTAAGAGAAATGCGGTTCCACAGGTATGATTGGCACCTCACGAAGTAGTGAATTAAAAAGGTTTTAGGTATTTAGATCAGACACCTTAACCCAAGTCCGCAGTGGGCTGCTGCACAGTGATATGAAGAGTTAGTGTGGCATGTAAGGGAGAGTACCTACCAGAGGGACTGGTGCTTCTTACTGCTGCGTCATTTTGTTTTTCCATGTCTGATGTCAGTATTTTTAAAAGGAAGTTGAAAAGCTGGAGAAGATAGTGGAAAAATGATTTAAGGGCTCGAGAGGAGCATCAGAATAAGAGAGTTTGCTTGGGGGGTGATTAGATTACAGTAAGGAGGTATTGTCATGGGGGGAAATAAATGGCCTTTTAATCTTGAAAAGAATAATAAGAATTGATGACTGGAAGCAGAGGGTAGACTCAATTTAGTTGTAATCAGGCATCAATTTTTAACAAAACATGGATCAGCTGCTAAAGGAACCTTTGGGTTTGCCGTGTCTGAAAGTCTTCAAATCAGATGGCGACATATGAGTCACTAGTGTTCCTACATACAGCCTTAAATCGGTTTTCAGCGAGGGCTTGGGCGATGGGCTGTGCAACAGCGGCGGTCAGAGTAATTACGGATGGTTTCACCAAATAGTCCAGTGGTCACTTCTAGCAGTAAGTTTTATTAGGATGAAGCGTGGGTCCTTTTTCTCCCCTCTCTTGGCATCATACAGGTGTGCACACCCCGAGTATTTGGTGGCTGTGGTAGTGCAAGTCACCCTGTGTGTTTCATTGGGCTTCCCAGCTTGAAAGTCCTTGCAGTTTGGGGCAAGCGTAATTTCAGTATCCTCAGGGGAGTGCCTTACTGTGATACAATCAAAGGGAAATCTAGTCTGTCATATAAAAATTTTAAAGTTAAATCCGATTGTGGTGTTTCATGTTTCTTTTTATTTTGTTGAAGCTTGATGTGCAAATCAAATAATAAAATCCTTTATGAATAGGAGTGTTTGAACTATTCTAACTGTACCATACCATTAGCCAGGAAGCAGGAGAGGAGGCTTAATATGCCAAGCTAAAATACTAAATACAGAGTAAGTAGTTGAGGAAGCGGATGTTATCATCTTATTCCAAAATAATTAAAATAAACATGATTATTTTATATAACATGCTGTATTTGTCTCCCATGTTGGCACTTGCACAATTTCTGAATGCCACATTAATCTGAACTAAGACACACCTCTTCTAAAAATGTGCAGCCCTGCTTGTTTTTCCTGATACAACAGTTTGGCTTTCTAGTCATATCCTAAGAAGGAAAGAGTCCTAGAAGTTAAACAGTTTCTGATTATTTTATTTATCCTTTCAAAGCGCAACAGAAAGATGGATTTAATCATTGGCTTGTGATGAGGCCAAAGGAGGGAACCTTTGGGTTGCTGAGGGTAGAGAAATCAGAAAAAAACCTGATTTCCTAGAAGTGTAAATAATAAATATATGGGTATGAGCTCTGGGTTCAATCTGTCTCTGTCAGTGTCTGTAGAGTATTTGTAGCTTTCTGTGGGACATGCCGCTTCAGCTGTGCTGGAGCCAGGCCCCTGTACTGTTACGAGTTGAACATCTAGAGAAGGGAGGGTTAGAAACCTACAGCGTGAAAGAAAGCAAGTAACGTTGTCCTGCCAGGCCCCTGAGGTCAGCAAGCCCTGGAGAACCGCAGCTGGAGGAGGAAGACCACATCACCTTGGTGAGGTTGTGACAAAGTTGTGTTCTTGAGGAACACGGTCTCTTTCTTCGTTACGATTTTACTACTACTATTATTATTATTATTATTATTATTATTATTATTACATTCCTACTGAAATAATTACCTAGGGTTATAATTAATGGGGGATTTGTGACCATGTAATAGGTTTCTCTTAAAGCCCAGGAACACCACGCACCGTGCCAGCCATCTGGAGAGGGGAGGAGAGAGGCTGATGTGCAACAACGCTGGCGGCACTGGCCAACACCAGATTACTCACTCACTGTCAGGGTTTGTGCATGCGTGGGCAGGAGGACAGAGCAGACGTGTTCGAAGTGTCTCCTCTGCTCCCTGTACAATTAGGGTAACAACGCTTTCTCTTCATCCAAGAGTCTCTCTGAAGACGCAAAACGGAGAGATTTTTAGGCAGCCAGATTCTACGGTGATCTGGTCCACCTCAGATGCGTTCACTGATGTGTGCATTGCACAGGCTTCGTTAAGCAAAGCGCTTGGACCACTCCTATCTCATTGAACCCTCATTTTACGAAAACTATCCAGTATTTAACCATGCGAGAAAGAGGGGTGTGATTCTGTAAGGAGAAATACTGCGGGAGATGAAAAGATGGAGCACACCTCTCAGGTTTAGGCTCTGCTGTCTTAGGGTGGTGGCTGCTGGGCTACCTGACCTTGCAGGCCAATACTGGGCACTGGTGCAACGTGCGCCAATAGGTTGCAATGTGAGAAATAAGTAACTTCTCGTTCCCGTGGTCTCAAATTCAATGAGCAGCAGAAAGTAGCCGCCTGTTATTAAAATTTAACTAATGGTCACTTTTTTTCCTGCTGGTGATATTTGGCCATCTGGAGCTGCATGTGTGCAGAGCTACGGTGATAAACCACCCTTAGGGCAGAAGGTTTTTTGGGGGGACTGGATGCCTGGGGGTTCGTCCTCCCTAGGCCAGGGAACATGGCTGTGGGCGCTGGTGCTTGGGGGCTGCCGGTGCCTGCGTGGTGCGCTCGGTCACTGTAGCCACCGTGCGTGTTGTGGTGTGTTTGCTGCGATAGCATCTTGTCAGCGTGGTCAGGAGGTATTGTTCCCCTTCATAAGTTTAAGCCTAGGAAGTTCTTCAGGAGGGTTGGAAAACATTCACCTGATGAAGGCCAGGGAGATTCAAATGGATTAAAAATGAGTGAACAGCTTCTTTCTTTTGAGAAGAACTGAAGGACAGTTACTTTTACGTTTGTGAACTTGCTGGTAGTTGCTTGGCCTTCTTTCGACGTCATCTGCCGTCGTTGTGATGGGTTTCCCTGTAAGCATTTGCTGCGTGAACTACAGAAGTGAGTGTGGTGGCGTGTCCACAGAAAACCTGGAGCAAAACCCTGATGCTGCCAAAGGAGATGGAAAAACTCTTAACTCCCTGTAAGTGCAGATTTTTTTTTTTTTTTTTGTATGAACTTCACTGTTTAAAGTAAAATTTTAAACATATGACCACTTCTGGCAAGGTCAGCATTAATTCTGCATACGGATTGCACAGAATCAGTTATATATAGATAGTTTGCCCACTGACCTCAAATCACTTGTCTTAACTTTTGCATTTCTCAGAATGTAAATGAAGTCTTTCCCAAATACTGTTTTTCTTTTCTGCAGTCTTAATGGAATTAAGGTAAACAGTGTTTTGTTTACTGTTAACCTCTGTCTACAGTTATATCAGTTACAGCGTGGTGAAGCACTCATGGTGGCTCCTGAGCCTCCAGACAAGGTTTGGATGTTAAAGGTTTCTTTAGTCTGCCTTTTTGGGTTTTGCAAAAAAATTGGTTGTTACCTGGGATATAGGCTAATATTCAAGAGTTTATTATAAGACAGATTTTAACCATTTTAAGCACGTGTATTTTCAGCATGGTACGCTTGGAAACTCTCCCTTTAATTTTTTATGGGAAAGAATATGTTGTGCCTGGAAGTAGCGTGTTATTTTTGACAAAAGTCTTTATAGATTAAACTTGGGATTATTGTGGGGGGAAAAGCCCTAACAGAACTTGTTCGATCAATTCCCGATGGATGCAGGGTACAATGACGGTTGTTTTCTATGATTTTGGCATTTCTTCACAAGTTTGATTTTTTGATTGAGCTTAATTTTTCAGTCAGCATCAAATGCAGGAAACTGAAGTTTGTAGCAAGTTCAAGGTTTTCAGAAATACTTCTTTAAGAAATTGACTTTCGCACTACAAAAGCTTTAGAAGATTTGCAGCCAGTATTTCAGGGGAAATGTTTAAGCTAGAGCTTTCAGAATAATATTTGATAAAATCTTGAGTGAGCTTACTGTAACGCTGGCTAATGTGCAACCACGGGAGTTGTACTGTCAGCTTCTAACTGAAGCCTAATGTCCTCCATGTGCTGAGGAAAATCTCCAGAAGCGCTCCTAAAACTGCATGTATGTAGTGGCATTTTCCCAAAGCATCCACTGAGTACCCAGATAAATTCAGCCCGCAAGAACATAAGCCCCATTGTTGACAGAGGTCGTAGGTCCTATTTGTCTGAGCAGCCACGAAAATACTATGATTCAAGGAAAAATTTAAAATAGATTGGGGGATGGGGTGGGTGGTGTTTTGTAAACAAAGAAATTGCAAAAATCCAGATAATAAATTTGCATTTGTGAAAAATGCAAGAAGTGCTAAGTGGTGTCAGTGCCTAAAGGACTGAAAAGAGAGAGAAATACATAATTCTGTGCCAAAGCTCTACATAAAGTGAAAGACAGAAGGGCGTGATGCCTGTCTTGAGAGCAATACCTAGCAGGAGTTGGGAAGATGATGGTGAATAAAACACGCGGTTTTTGGGGAATGATATGCCTGTGGTTTAAAATAGATTCTGAAATCTGCAGCATCTCTGAGAGGAACTGTGCAGAGTCTAGCAAAAACACATTGCTTGCATAAGGAAGCTCAAACTGTTTATGTAATCACAGAGAAGCTACAGAAGCAACTTGATGGTAGCTAAGGAGTAAGAGCTTTAATCTAGTTGACGAACATATAGTGAGCTTCCTAAATATCTGGAGTTAAAATGCATGTGTTATATTAGGCAGAATTGGGGCCGAATCATCTGTGGTCTGAAGAAGCAGCCTGGCTGTGAGACATGCTGCGTGCAATGCCCTCACTTTAATAGAAACAAAGAACTGAGAGGTGGTTGCTAACGTTGTAAACTATATGGTGGGAAGAAAATAGCAGGTACTAAAGGAGCCTTTAATATAGGGGAGACAAATCTTACAAAAAAATGGGTGGCTGCAAGCTGAATCTGGAGGAATTCATATGCAAAGTATGTTTTTAAAGGAGATTTTTGAAGATGTGTGTGTTTGGACTCAACTGCTATTGGAAGCAGTGGAATATCGTGGTATTAAGACTGTCAGTGTGATGAGGATTGCCAAGCTCAATAGTGGGGGATCTGGGAGTGAAATCTAATGGCCCATGATAAACAGGAAAGCTGAGTAGTAAAAACCCTATCATGCTGGGATTTAAAAAAAACACCCAACACCCAGCTGGAAGCCATGGCTGACGGTGTGCAGGTACATTGTGCAAGCACGGAGGCTCCGATAGTCCCCGGATGTGCCAGGACTTCTGTGCATGTGCCAGACCACCGTCTCCACGGAGTCCAAGGTTTCTGTGTGTAGATCGGTCAGCTGGCAAGCTCTGTGCTTAAGGGAGAGTTATTTGTCTTGTTGGCAAGCGGTAAAGCAAATAAAACCACTTAAGTGGTGACTTACGTTGGATGACTGAGCAGTTTCTTCTGGACTGAAATCAACAGAAATGAACAACACTGTCAGAAAAGGATGAAGATGCAATCTTTCCTGCAGCAGTTGCAACAAGTCAGGATTCAGCTTTTTTCTAGCAAGGCTAGTTGTTTAAGAAGATATTTTATATTTTACAAAATAAGGCTCTACTCCAGACATTTGTTGGTATGTTGAATACAACTGAGAGTTACGTTGAACTGTACAGGGAGAACTAAGGCGCAAGGAGATTAGACCCCGATCCTGCAAATCTTTAATGGCATGGTTTGTTCTGCAAGCATAGGTCCAGGGGTTTACTGCAAAGGTAGTTAATATGCATGAACTCTTAACGACTGGAGCCTAAATAGCTTACCAAGGCACTGCAGTGTAGCAAAACTGGGGATAGAGTCTCCAGTCTCTTCAGTCCAAAGGCAGTTTTCCCTCTTGCTATTTGGTGGTCGCATCTGAGTTTTACCTTTTGTACTGGAGCAACTTCAGGAACATATTTCGGGCATTTGTCAAAGAACTTAAGAAAAAACTTAGCTTGGACCTGTGGCCAGACTGCGAGGTGCCTGCAGGGACGTTACTCCTCTGTTGGCTGTTAAAAGGGGGTGTCTGTAGGCCCCTTCCACCTGTTTTTAAATTAGCTCTTTGTGGCTCTGGAGGCATCTATTGAAAGATGGTGTTATAAACTCCAGCTCGTCCTCGTGTCTGTGGAGTGTCATGTGGACCAGTGATGCTGTGTAAATACTAATGAGTGAAAGTTGCTTTGTGAACTCCCAGCACAGGCTAATTGGATTTTTTTTTTTGGTGTGTTTTTTCAGTTGGGCACTGCAGAAGGGCAACCGATTTTAACACTGGGAACACTAAGCTTAAGCAACGATAATGCATTTAAAGACAAGAGCTAATGTTGTGCTTTCAGCAGACAGAACAAACAAGTTGTTACTGTTAAGCCTGAGGAAAGGACCTAAATTCAAAGTCCAAATCAAATCTCGCCAGCTGCTAAGAGTAGACAAAGATTTATTATTGTGGAGTCTAAACTGGAGATTTATCACTGCAGTAGATTCAATGCTTAAGTGATTAAGTGCACTTAAATATACCAATTAGAAGGATGAAAGCTATAGGGCAAAAATGAAATGCAGTCATTGTAAGATTCCTCTTCTGCACAGTGTGCCAACTGCAACCATGAGATTTAATTTCCAGCTCACTTTCTAGAAATAAACTTGGCTTATTAAATGTCAGGCCCGTTAGGTTGATATGTTAGGTCTTGTGCTCAGCAGAAAGACACACAGAGACCAGATTTAAAGCGCAAGAAATGTTATCGTCGTCGTCGTTTTATTTTGTAAGACTGCCATTCATTTCTCAAGAAAATACGCTTGTAACCTGAGAGTGCCATAGGTGTTGGTCTTCACATAACTAAATGTTTTGATGGCACTGCCTGTATGTTTTATGCCGAGGACTGAAAATTGTTCACAGCGTGGCTTGGTCTGGAGCAAGGTTATATGATCCACTAATGCACTTGATCTTCCATGTGAAATTTCTCTTGCTATTTTTAATTCCGAAGTGAACTGGATAGCAGCGTACCCAGCTGGTATGTTTTACACAAATCTCGGTTTAGAGTGCCAGACTAGTCATTTCCTCAGTTTTTGGAGAGAAGGGTTAAACCAGACCCCATTAGGAGAAGGCGTGCAGCTGGCCTGTCATAGCCTGTGCAGGGGACAAGAAGACGAGAGAGTCCCCAAGTGCAACTCTCTGAGCAGAAGCCGACTTTGTGCAGCAGCAGGATGCTGCAGCTGAGCTGATGAGCCCTCCCTGCTGAGAGAGGGACCTGAGGAGGTCTCATGCAGGGCTGCACCGATGCAGACCTACCGCTTTTAGGAGCCAGAAGCATCTCCTCGATAGCGCGTCACCTTGCGGGTTTATCTGCCTGTTCTGAGTAACCTCCTCTGTTGTGCTGCGTTGGGTGGTATAGAAGTGCCTTCTGGTCCCTATTTCCATCTATGCAGCTCTTTGGGTCAGGACAAGGCAGGAGTGATACAAGCAGAAGAGAATCTCCTTAGCAGTAAATACTGTCCTACATATTCCTGACTTGGATTTCCCTCCAGAAATCTGTGTCAAGAAGAGTCTATGGTTTAAAAGTGCTGATCACAGCTGTGTTAGCAGCAGCCCCAAAGCCGTGTTGTCTTTAGGGGAACACAAGCCATGAGGAGCTCTCATTAACTCCAGGACTTCTGAAGATGCTTGGACTGCAGGATTTCCCTAAACCCGGCAAGTGAGGATTTTGCCTCTGTTATGGCTGAGGGCGTTTTGTCAGTGGCTCCGCAGGAGCCAGCGTTTTGACCCTTGACATCCCAGTGTAGCTCCCCTGCCTCCTGTGAGGAGTAGATAGGAGCTGTGGTGTGTGGGACTAGAGAGGTGGATGGGATTCTCTGGGTCCCTGACTCCAGTCCTCAGTCGTATTTTACATTATCCTCCCATAAAGCACTGCACTGAAAGATTTTTCCAGAACTTGGTAGCTCTGATGGTTAGAAGCCTTGCTCTTACTCCTGCCCAGATGTGTTCATGGCCGGCTTGCATGTGTTTGCGCTCGTGAAAGCTCCCTCCTTTGCCTTCAGAAACTGCACCCACTGCCACAAGGACTGGTTCCCAATGCACTCATATGGGATTTTCCCTCCTTGTCCTCTCCTTGTGAGGCTGAGTCAGTTAGGCTGTCCTAGCCTGCTTTCCTAAAAAGGCTGGATGTCCTTGATCATACTAGCAATACTCTACTCTTTCAGTTTTCTATCCGTTTCGTAATTGGGTAACCAGCGTTGTATGTCATATGCCAAGGTGAGGCTTCGTTAACTGCCTTATACAGTGTCATTAATCTTTTTCTCCTTCCACTGGAAATATTTTGCTCTGTAGTCATGTAGTTAAAATTGCCTTTTTTTGTGTCAGTATCTCCTTGGTGGATCGTAGCAGTATGTGGTCATAGAGTAGGTGTGGACCTGTCATGCCAGCTGACGAGCTGCGAGCAGAAACCCTTGCTGGTCCTTTGCCCTTTGCACCATTAACTTTGATCCAGCTTCTCTGGCGGCTCATACCAGCCTTCTGCACTGCTCTGGTTTTGGCAATGAAGATATTGGGTAAGGTTCAGTTGACAGCTCCATGGGCTCTCCTCATAACCCAGTGCTCTCAGGCAAGCTCCAGGTTTCTCCATCTCTGCCAGTTCCTGTCTCTTTTCTGCACGTCTCCTGTTTTAACTAACTTCCTATGCCCCTGTCAAATACTTCACTGAAATTCAGACAGTTTAGAGCTACTCATTTTTCATGGCTAGAAAACTGGCTATTTTTAATAAAGAGACGTATCTGGTTGGTCTGGCATGATTTACTTATTTTGTGTTTTACCCAATTTTTCCTTTACCTCCATTGCTTAATTTATTGTTACCTTTAAAATTCTGAAGTTTTGCATAGTACTGCTTTGTCAGTATTGCAGTAGCTTGGGTCTGGGTATTAAATATAGAAATATGAGGTATTCTGGCATAGTTTGGGGACTTTTATCAGTTCATTAAAACTGTCTTGATGCTGGGCTTGATTTTTCAAATGCCACTTCTTTCAGTAAGATTATTTATGTATATACCCTTAATCTTGCACTCAGCCATGTCTTGAATCTGTCTCTTTGAATTATGTCTCTCTTTCTCCTGTCACAACATCTCTTTTCTTGCTCTTTTATTATTTTTTTTCCTCCACATTCAACAGGCTTTTTCCCATTCAAAAGTGAAATAAGTATTCACTTTGTTTTGGGGACTACTGTATCCTATTTCTTACCTTGCTGTCTCATTATTTATTTTGTTGGAAGTAATCTTACTGGTTTGATGGGTTTATTTTTATATATATTGTGTTTTTATACAACTCTTAAGGTATAACTCAGTCTGACTTTTAGCAGATACAATTTGATTTCTGTGCCTTTTGTCCTCAACGAAGCAGAGGGGAATCTTTGAACATCCCAGGTCTTGTGGGGGTTACTTGTACATGGCTGATGCTGCTTTTTTTTTTTTAAAGCCTTAGCTGATAGATTGGCATCTGTGAGGAAGAAATGGAATTTAACTTCCCACAATTATTTTTAGAAAGTCTGTGTTGCAGTTCTGGCCTCCTTGAAGTAGTCGGCAAAGCTCCGACTGACTGTAATGAAACGACTGTGTTGTCCCAAGAGTTTTTTGACATTAGGTCCTGGTAGAAGAGGGTATTTAGCGTGAATGACTCCCAAACACCCCCCAGCAATCTGAAATAAGTTTGCGCATTTGCTGCTTTCCTGTGTTTGGAACAATACAGGTATCGAGAAACTGAGAACTGATAGCAGTGCAGGTTAGACAGCATTAAAGATATTTAGTTTGTATTATGTGTTAAAAAAGCTGACTTGTCTAAACCTAAACTGCAAAGCTTCTCAGGTGCTTTTATGTTTAAAGAGTTTTAATCAGTTATCTCCCCACACATGTTTTTAAGCTCTTGAATTTACAAGATAAATTTTCAGTTTTACAGGGTATTGTAAGCATTCTGACAATATGACAAATTTTACATGATATAAGCCAAACCCAACAATTAGTAAATCACTCGGCTGAAAATTTTGGGTGCTTCAAGTACTATTCTTCTGCCTTCTAAAACTCAGGTAGGACTAAAATTCCCAATTTTTCTGCAGGCCTCATCAAGCTGGCAATTACTGATTATGGAACAACATCCTAATCAGGCAGGTGGTTTTATTTAAGTTCCTGAATAATTAATTAGTACTGTCCCCCTTGTGTTTGAGGGTCTAGGTCTATCAATACACAGCTCTACAAATGCTCTGTCAGTTGGGGTGCAGGGTCAGCGATGTGCAGGACTAGTCAGCATCGTTTGCTACTTCCCGTCAGTGAGCTAGTAATACAGGCTTGAAATAAATATCCTATAGTATCTTCGTTACAAATCTGTTCTTCCCTAGATACGGTGGAGTTCCTCTTACTGGAAGGCAGAAATGCATGGGTTTGTATACCACTATACTCCCCACTTTACTGCAGGGCTGTCAGGGGCCATTTTGTTTGTTGGTGCAAACGAGACCAGCTGCCAGTCAGTTATTTTAAGGCAGCTCAGTAGCTGTAAATGCTGACCCAGCTTGGTTCATCGGGAGGGCAGCTGCCACCCTGGGGATCACCCAAGATCTCAGATCTTCCACTCTGGGTTATGACCCCATTGCATCTTTGCAGTGGCCCCTTAGAGCTACAGAGGAGTTTGTGGTTTAGCCCAGGGTGAACACTGCAGACTTTCTTAGTTTACAAAAAACCCCCAACAATCCAAAAACCAGGTGCAGAGAGAATCCACGGAGAGCTTCTGAGGCTGTTGAGCTCCCTTACATCCACAGCCCTCTGTAAATGGCAGCCGTCCTCTTTCCAATGCACACACACGTGATCCTTCTGCACAGGCACAAAAATCAATAATAAACAGTAAACGAATAATGAAAGGCCTGCGAACCAAAATCTAGTTTGTTTAATTTCGTGTTTCTTTTCTGATCTAATGTGACAGAGAAGCATGTAAGGGAGAAAGATGCTGTGAGCAATGAAATTTTATGAAGCCTTTTCTCACAAACGCCTTTGTTTTAGGAGTGAAGGGGCTGGTGGTGCCTGAGGGAGCCGACATCCCCTCGGAGGGCCTTGCGTGACAGGCACTGCAGGCTGCGGCAGTGGGGGTCCTGGGCTTAGCCCTTCAGAAACTTCCTCCTTGCATGAGGATCAGAAACCCGTTGCGTTGACGGAGTGGGTAGCGATGTGTCTTGTGCGGGATGGGCTCTGCAGTTCTCTGGATGTATTTTTATTTGTATACGGAAGCAGTACCGTATACCTGTGCCCTCACCAGCTGTACCTGAGCCTGCCTTTTAAGTAAGGGCTTTGTCCTCTTCCATTCCCCCTCCCTCCTTAGATTTTTATCTGCCTTTGGTCTTTAAGGTGAAGATAAATTGGTATTACCAGTATCTTCTCTGTTCCAGTTTATAGTGTCAGTTTACTTGGGATATGTATTTTAAACATGCAGACTGGAATTAAATCTATGGGGCAATGCTTTCAGAAGGACCCGTGGTATTTCATCACCTAGATGCTTTAGTCAGCCATTAGTTTACTTATTAACACGTACTTATTCATATACTTTTTATAATAAGCACACTAATAAACCAGAAAGTGCTTTGCTAACTGAAAGAAAAGCATTAAATATCTGATATACAGTATGTTATGTGCATCTATAATGCCACAGTATCCTTTTACTCGAGTGTAATTCTGTTCTGTGCATCATAGCCATTGCTTTTGCAGGAAGTTACGCTGTCAGTTTGGAATAAAAGTTAATATTAATGAGAGATGTGAGAACACCATAAAATAATAATAAACCAAAAATACACACCAGTTCAAACAAATTTGGTTATGGTGTTTGCTTTCTGTGAATGCCGTTGTTCAGCAAGGTGAACATTGGCTGACTCGGGTCCCCAATATTGTTCTTAAGATATGGGTCCCCTATGAGGGATCACCAACATTGCATGGCAGTAGGTGGGAACAGTCTGAAGTTTGAATTCTGTTCTTAATTTGTAGTGAACAAAATAAACTGCATATTTATTTATAGAGACTGTTAACATTACTGTTTGGCGTGTTGCAGTTTAAGTTTAGTAGAAAGGATTCATTAAATTTGTTTATGAAGGGGATAAAATGATAGTTTCTATTTAGCAGATGTTTATCATGCAGAAAACTAGAAGCCAATGCACTTGCATTTAAGTCACTTCCATTTCCTAGTGGTTGCTATTCAGATGGAAACAGTAAGATTAGACTTTTGTTCTATGCTATTGGTTTGTAGGTATTTTTTCACCCTTGCTAGTTCCCTTCTAGTCCTTTCTTTAGCGCTTGAGCTGGGCCCTGCATCGTGCCTTGCCTAGGCTGCCTTAAACAGATTTTGCATTTGATACGCAGTAATGTGGGCAGAAGTGGAAAAATCCTTGTGCAGTTTACGCACTAGAGGGCATCCTGTTAAAGACACAGGAGGTATCCAGGGACAAGGAGAGGCGGCTGTGGCCTGTGGGAAACGTAGTTTGAAAAACCTTCGGTCTGATTGTGTGTCAGAGACCTAAAGAAGGGCTGTCATCAGTTTCTGACAGCAGATGCATGCACACACAGATGCAGCCCCATGCAGCAAACTTGTGAATGTGATGGAGCCCCTTCATATGCAAGCGGAGACTCTTAACTGTCATTATAATCCATCAAGTTATCCACAGAGGGGAAGTATTAAGTCGAACACAGTCATGTGATAGGTAAGAAATATAGTTGTAGGGCCATCCTACAACTGATGTAGTTGTAAGGCAAAGTCAAGTCCTACCCTTCACCTTCAGAAGTCTGCTCGTGAGGTGGTCCTCTAGATTGCTTTTAAAAGGTCAGCTGAAACACGAGGTTCATGAGACACAGGTCCTGTGCTACAGTAAATTGAAGGAACAATGGTGACTGCCATAAAGCCAGATTATTTTAAGTAGGACAAAAACCAGAAAATGCAGGACTAGAAGACTGATTGTTGACTTAAGTTGTCTCGTATTTGTCTTCCTGAAGCAATTACCACAAGATAAGCTAGACTGAGAGTCTGAAACAGTTGTGGTGATGGGTGCTGCATCTGTGTGCCAGTGCTCCTGCAAACTGTGGGCTTTAAGGCAGCGAGGACAATTTACATTGAAGTGCTGAGGAGGTAACTGATACCGGGCTGCCTGCCTTTGCTCAAACCACTGCCTCAACCATTAAGGCCACAAAGCATTTTTACAGACTTAAAGTAATTTTTAAGGCACTGGAAGACTCATGCTAGTTTATCCTGCAGCGTTGGGTGGCAGCCTGCAGTAGTTGAGGAGCTGCCCCCCAGACACCAAGTGCTGCCTGTGCTGTGCATCAGGAGCGGGTCGGGCAGCGGGAGGTAAGCAATCCCCTGCCAGAGTTGCCAGCTGCCCTCCTGTGGCACAGCCTAACCCGTAGCAGAAGGCCATCTTTGAAGGCTGGCGCAGAACATCTCTGCGTGTACAGCCCTTCCCTGAACCACGACTCAGGGTGCTTTCTTGTGGAGCCCATTATAAGTACAGTCTGACATGTGCCCGACACGTTGGTTAATGAAAGGCAGGTCGTGCTTGACTAACCTGATCTCCTCCTATGACCAGGTGACCCGCTTAGTGGATGAGGGAGAGGCTATGGATGTTGTCTACCTAGACTTCAGTAAAGCCTTTGACACCATTTCCCACAGCATTCTCCTGGAGAAACTGGCTGCTTATGGCTCGGATGGATGTACTCTTTGCTGGGTAAAAAACTGCCTGGATGGCAAGGCCCGAAGAGTTGTGGTGAATAGAATTAAATCCAGTTGGCGGCTGGTTACAAGTGGTGTTCCCCAGGGCTCAGTATTGGGGCCAGTTCTGCTTAATGTCTTTATCAATGATCTGGATGAGGGGATTGAGTGAACCGCAGTAAGTTTGCAGACAACACCGGGTTGGGTGGGATTGTTGATCTGCTTGAGGGTTTGAAGACTCTATAGAGGAATCTGGACAGGCTGGATTGTTGGGCCGAGGCCAATTGTATGAGTTCAACAAGGCCAAGTGCTGGGTCCTGCACTTTGGTCACAACAACCCCATGCAATGCTACAGGCTTGGGGAAGAGTGGCTGGAAAGCTGCCCCGTGGAAAAGGACCTGGGGGTGCTGGTTGACAGCCTGCTGAATATGAGCCAGCAGTGTGCCCAGATGGCCAAGAAGGCCAATGGCATCCTGGCTTGTATCAGAAATAGTGTGGCCAGCAGGAGCAGGGAAGTGATTGTTCTTCCATACTCGGCACTGGTGAGGCTGCACCTTGAGTACCGTGCTCAGTTTTGTGCCCCTCACTACAGGAAAGACATTGAGGTGCTGGAGTGTGTCCAGAGAAGGGCAACGAAGCTGGTGAGGGGCCTGCAGCACAAGTCTTATGAGGAGCAGCTGAGGGAACTGGGGTTGTTTAGCCTGGAGAAAAGGAGGCTGAGGGGAGACCTTATCTCTCTCTACAACTACCTGAAAGGAGGTTGTAGTGAGGTGAGTGCTGGTCTCTTCTGTCAGGTGGCTGGTGATAGGATGAGAGGAAATGGCCTCAAGTTGCAGCAGGGGAGGTTCAGATTGGGTATTAGGAAAAATTTCTTTACTGAAAGGGTTGTCAGGCATTGGAACAGGCTGCCCAGGGAAGGGGTTGAGTCACCATCCCTGGAGGTGTTTAAAAGACATGTAGATGTGGTGCTTAGGGACATGGTTTAGTGGTGGGCTTGGCAGTGCTACGTTAGCAGTTAGACTTGATGATCTTAAAGGTCTTTTCCAACCTAAATGATTCTATGATTCTATGACTGGCTGGCTTACTCTGTACAAACAGCAAAATTAGCTTCATTTCCTGAAGGTTTGTCTCTTCCCCGGTTGTTATGGGAGAGATCTCATGTATCATCTGTCTGAGCATTTGTATATACGTTCAGACATATTTTTTGTTCTTGGTTTCGTATATGTACAAACAAATTCAAGGTGGTGGTTATTTTTTTTTCTACCCTCCCCACCCTCCCCCCAATAAAGCTGATCCATTCAGGCGCTTTTAACCTGTAACTAACCTGACACTGATGCAAGTCTTAAAAAATGCCCCTTTTGATTCAGTATCATCTTTATAAAAGAGGAATGTGTATATTGCTCATTTTTAACATTTGACATTTTCTATCAGGGATTTGTCAGGAAAGAAGTCATTGCTTTCCTTTGGTGCTGATGTCTGCCTTGCTAAAAGAGTCATGTCGCAGGTTGTTCTTTCATAAATCATTGTTCTTTCATAAATCATTGTTCTTTCATAAACCAAATCAATTGAGCTCTAGTTTTGTTCATTCAGTTTGTTCTCCAGCTGCTTTATGTTCTTTCTCTGGACTGCCATTGATATTTTGTGTATGCACAATAGCATCATTTATAAATACAAGTATGTAGGTGTTGGCGGCTGCTCAGACAGTTAAAACAGACTCTTCAGTATCAGGGGCCTCTGGAATGACTCCCGTCTGCTTCATTGGGATTTTATCCATGAGCTTATTTGGGGAATTTCATCTAGATTGGGGCTCAGGTGACTAGTCTTTATATGGCTCTGTATTAAATGCTAGCTCTCACCTTTATGTGATCTATCCAGATAGACCAAAGATAAATGTAAGTGATAAAAGATGAAAAATAGCATTGCAGGTATGGTTTAGAGTAGGTTGCCAAGTGCTAAGCAGGTCTCAGTGTGTTGTAATGCTAAGTCCCCATGTGCTTTGTGGTTATTAAGTTGATTTTGGGGTGTGTGGCTTGTAAGTGAGCCATGACTTCAGCTAAGGGGACTTAATAATGAGGCATACTAGGTAGAAGCAATTTATATACTTAAAATTTTTCTGTAAAGTGTTTTAGTAAGAGCAGTCTCAGCTGTGGTGTGTTTTTATGACAGTTATTCATAAATGGAACAAAAATACTTGCTAGTGTCTGTCAAGGCAGCAGCTTAACTAAGAGTTTTAGAGAGATTTCAAAGAGAGAATACAAGAAAACAAATTTGTATGGCTACCAGGAACTCACATTGAATGTCAAGGGTGTAGGGATAGGTGTTCTGTTGAGTCATCTCCTACATCTCTTTGCATAATATGTATTTCAGCCTTGTCCTCTCTTAATTGGAAGGGCAGTGACTTTTAAAGAGTAGCTGCCTTGATAGACAAGTCATCAGCCCTTCCTTATCTTACCACATCTTATAATGCCAAACGGCAATGGCAAGGTCAGAAGAATTAAAAGAAATTTACATGTTAAGTAGTTTCCTATGGAAATCCTTTTAACAGCTAAATTTGTCCAATTGTTTTGTAACATCTGAAGCTGAGAACATATAAGTGAACATGAAATATGTGTGGGGCTTACTGTGTATTTTTAACGAAAAAACATTCTTCATATGTAAAGGAAAAGGCAAATAATGCCTGATTTATTGATTTATTTCTCAAGTGTTGCCCATATCATTTAAGTGTCAAATTCTCATTTTCTCTTCAGATCTTAAATAAGTGGTAACTTTCTCACACTCTTTTCTTCCAGTTGTGTTTGAATTTACTTTTTTCTTGCTTCAGCCATGTCACCACAGCCCCTTCCCAAATTTGCAGCACATGGAGGAACACAGACCATGATGCGGAAAGAATTCAAAACCATGCGTCACTTTGTTTTTACAATTTTAAAAGCAAATTTATGTGAAAAGCTTTTAACATCTAGCTGTGTGGGGAGGGTGAGAACGTAACAGCTTTCCTTTCCATACTTGCATCCTCTGTGATATCCTCGAGGAGCCATCACAGATAACATAAAAAGTATTGCATCTTTGCTAGCATTTATTTTAATTTCTTCTACTCATGCTTGGAACTAGGCTGTCTGCTTTCCTGGGAAATGTTCTTTGATTGAAAAGAAATAGGCAGGAAGGGTTTAATTCCCATGAAAGTTCATTTCCAGTGGTCAGACACATGAGTTCAGTGTGTTGTATGGGAGAATGAGAAATGATGCTTCATAAGCTAAAGACTGGCATCCAGAGATTACCAAGAAGGCATGTCTTCATTAACAAAAGAGTGATTTTTTTTCTCTCTTTCTCACTCATGCGATATAATTAACACCCATTTGCAGTACTGCTGTAAAATCTTAGTGGAGGTAAAATCTTGACATTTTCACTCCAAAGGCAAATGAATCCCCAGCTGTTACATAGTCCTGACCTGGGAGTACAGAGAGTAAAAACCAACTGAATCACGCTTAGATTTCATTCAGCATGAAAGCCAATGTACTTGAGGCCTCCTATGGGAAATGCCTCATCGCTGTCGCCCCCCTGACTTGTGCTGCAAAAGCAGGTATACATCTGGACAGATGTAGCAAGACAAAGTCATCTCTGTTAGCTCAAATGCTTTTTCTGTACAGTGGTTTTGCTTGGTTCTGGTTGTGACCTCCATCCCTCAGGCAGAGCTGACGCATAGATCTCCTGCTGTGCTGATACGCCAGCAGAGCTTTGGGGGTTACCCCAGGTAGGGAGATTGGTGGCGACAGTCATTTGCAGTGAAAAATTACTTAACACCTGACCTGCAGCCAGACATACCTGTCAGACCACAGCCTTAGTCTTGCTTTTGCTTTTGCAGAGTGTCACATAGCTGGAGTAAGCGTGACGGGTCGCGTTGCTAACTTGAGAAGACAAGACAGTCTCCTGTTCAAACATAATACAATGTATGTTGAAAGCTTCTTCAGGTTAGTCTGGAAATCATCAAACGGTTTCCTGTTATCTGTAAAGCAGGGGTTTTAATGTGTTCTTGATATTTTTGAGCAGCATAGGGGGTTTTGTGTGTGCTAGCAAGCTGTGCTACAGAAACTATGCAGAACATAGAAACCTCCATGGTGGAGTCACTCAGGGCACTGCTAGTTTTGTTTTTGGGGAGGCGGGGGCTGATTTTTTTTTTTTTTTTTTGGGGG
>VYZV01024589.1:0-26594 GCA_013401275.1 Pandion haliaetus | reverse complement strand
TGGGCTCCTCTCTCCATAGATCCACAGGTCCTGCCAGGAGCCTGCTCCAGTGTGGGCTTCCCCTGGGGTCACAGCCCCCTTCAGGCATACACCTGCTCCAGCGTGGGGTCCTCCCTGGGCTGCAGGTGGATATCTGCTCCACCGTGGACCTCCATGGGCTGCAGGGGGACAGCCTGCCTCACCACGGTCTTCACCACGGGCTGCAGGGGAATCTCTGCTCTGGTGCCTGGAGCACCTTGTCCCCCTCCTTCTTCACTGACCTTGGTGTCTGCAGGGTTGTTTCTCTCTCATGTTCTCACTCCTCTCTCCGGCTGCCGTTACTGAGCCCCACAACTTTCTTTCCTTCTTAAACATGTTATCCCAGAGGCGCTACCACTATCGCCGATGGGCTCGGCCTTGGCCGGCGGCAGGTCCGCCTTAGAGCCGGCTGGTTTTGGCTCTGTCAGACAAAGGGGAAGCTTCCAGCAACTTCTCATCAGAAGCCACCCCTGCAAACCCCCCTCCGCTACCAAAACCTTGCAACAGAAACCCAATACAGCTTGTATAATAAGCTTTCCGTGAGATTACTCAAGTGTCTGAAGAACAGGCGTATGTTTGCTTTAACGACTTGCTGGAGCAAAGCAACATCACCATATCTTTTAAAGGATTCATTCTCGCAGTTCTTCCCAGCAAGTCAGTGGTTGCAACTGTGCCGTGCAGATTGCTGTTACTTCTCCAGTTTCCTGAGTTTAAGAAAACAAATTTCTGTAGAATACATCTACCCACTCAATTGTCTCTCACATCTATAGTAATGAATATTATTTGAATTTCTTTTTGAAGAAAACTTGCAGTCACAGATGAGTTGAAGTTCTTTAAAGCAAATGATTTTTACTTACTTGTTTTATATTTTCATAGGCTTCTGCTGCTTATGAAGACACCCTAAAATTTAGAATGTTACTACATCAGGGTTCGTATTTTTCCTGTTTATTTCGTTCACTACTTCCACCGGCTGCAGTTGATTCACAGCTCAATAATGCTTTCCCATTAAGGGGAGCATATATATGTATATAAGTAAAGGAAGAATAAAGGAAAAATAAATTTTGGTCGAAAGATAATTATTTAGGCAAAAAAAAAAAGAAATACAAGAAGTCTTAGAGGTCTAGCTTCTGTTAGAACTCAAATTCTATCATGGCTAGAGAATAACATACCTTATTTTGATGCTTACCTACTCGGTGTTGTGCTTCCCTGCACAGTGCTCATCACTATTGGCCTTACCTACATTTTATAATTGTGGTGTTCCCTTTAGGTATGAAAGGATATCTCCATCAGAGAGGTGGAATACCTTGCCCATGCTCTGAAATGCACATTTCTAATAGTAATGAGAAAGACCTGATAAACTTAGGAGTGAAATAAGTGTCCGAGGCCCCATCTCTCCAGATGCTTTACAGAAGGCTAAGCATACTTTGCTTGCTGGCTATGAGCTGGTGTGCGTGTGCTTAGCAAAACCTTAGTCAAATCTTCAGACTGTTGAAGTTTTACAATAGGCAGATGCTGTTATATTACTTCAGGAGGAAATTTTCAGTCTTTATACTAAAGGCCGATACTGTAGATTCCTTAAATCACACAGAACTACATGAAGTTATCGTAAGTGTATTTATATTACACTGAGCTACTATTCTATGAAGTTCACTTATAAGAAAATATCTAAAAAACAGGAAACAGGTTTTTTTTTGAATGTTATAAGAAATGTTATTCTGTTCTTCTGGCTTTCTTGTGTGCTCTTTTGCTTTATGGCATTTACTATGTATGTACTAGGAACATGAGACCAGTTGTATCATGTCAGACCAAAGATCCATTTAGCTCAATACCCTGCTTCTAGCTCTCTCCAGTAATGGATGCTAGAGGAAATATAGAAGCTTGAGACAAGCCCTGCTATTTTGTCAGAGGTACCTCTATAGTCTGGCCTACAGCAAGTCATGGCTCAAAGATCTCCTGCGCTAATGGTGGTTTCTTTAAAATTTAATAGCATTTAAAAGGAAGTATATGCCTAACTATTTTGTGTATCCTGGTGCTCACAGTTGTTACGATAAGCAGCTTCCCAACAGCATAAGCTCTTGCATGATTATATGCCGTAGAAATTCAGATCCAGATTGACCTCGCGTCACCGGGGTTTAACTCAGGCCTTTCAGAGGATGAAAAGTAACCTGTACCGTGCTGCGAAGTTACAGCAAGTGGAATGTGCACTCTTTACTGCCTTTTGTTGTTTTTCAGCATCTTGCCATGTTCTGTTCCTGCCCCACTCCCCACCTCCCTATTTACTTCCCTAATTTTCCTATTCTGTCTGTTTTTTGAAATCGGTACGGTGTTTTAGGAAGTGTCCACATCTTTGGATGTTTATCTTTGGATCTTCTTACTTTAAGCCATGAAATTATTCCCTGGTACCTCATCTTGATGATATCTCTTGTCCCAGGGAAGAGGGCCAGGGGGAAGGCTGTGAAAAATGAAGCCCTTATATCAACACTGTGTTCTTATAAAGCTAGTGGATAGGATCTTAATAGCTTTTTAAATACTGATCATGTTGTATGCAGCCTTTGCTTTTACCTTCAGAACTGGAGAACTGCTGGCAAGAAATGTATTTCTGATTTACTACATTTAATAGAGAAGAAGTTACGACAAAGTTTTCGGAGGGTAAAGCAGTTGCAAAAAAGCTACTGCTTCAGAAGTGTGGGTGCTTATCTATACTAATTTGATACAGAAATAGCGGTGTAAATCTGAAGGGATCAGGATTTGTTCCAGCGCTGCATTGCCCATTTCCTTCCAACCCAGAAATTCCACTTATGCATCTTCCTCAGGCAAATTTTCTGTCCTAAGCATGCTCACATAATATGATAAACTCTACTCTGGATAAACTTCTGTGATATTTCTAATGACATATAATTGTAATGTCTTGTGTAAAATTAAATGTCGCCTTTGTTTTGTAAATTACTACATCTATATGTTTGTGCCTGTATCCTCAAAACTAAAAACATAGAAAAAACATTGAAAAAAGATCTTTTTCACCCACATGCTAGTATAAAAACTAAAACTAGCTACCATCAAACTTACTTATGTGAACATGAACTTTGAGCTTTTAGTCTGATCAAATATATGTTTTAACTCCTGAAGAAATTTAAATTTGGATTACTGTGATCATTCTTGTAGAAGTATGGTATTGATTTTCCATTTCTTTATTGCCTGTGTTTTTATCAACACCAATACTACAGTTCTTGATGTTTTCGTGGAATTGCCTGAAATGTGCAAGTCTTCTATACGCTGTAGGAAAAGACAGTGCAGGGTTCATCACTGAGCTTAGTGAAAGAAGAATTTCACTCAGTGTTGCTTCCATCCTAGTCTTGACAATGTTCAGAAGAATCTAGTTTAATTTCCTACTGTTCTTGATGGTGTGTCAGTAGTGATGGTCTAATTTCAGTATTCTAAAATTTTAGGATTTATTTTTCAAGCAAGCTGGAACATGCAGCTCCCAGTAGACACACAACAGCATTCCCACGCTGAAGTGCTTCAGTCTGGGGCCGGGGTGGGTGAGAAGGGGAGGAAGCATACCAGCATTTTCTGTGGAGAGGAGTAAGCTTTTCAAAAAGTTTGGTCAAGAAACCCAAGTAAATAGTCAGATATATTTATATTGACATGTTTGGGGACTTCGTAAATAAATATAATCATCTCTATTTTAGATGACAAGATGAATATCCTGCTGTCCTGCTCACTCGGCATGTTCTTCAGTTGGGGTGAGTGTCCGATTTACCTGGCTTAGGTGAGCAGAACCTGCCTACCGAAGAGAGTGGCGTTACAAATCTTGAGGCTCTGTAAATGCTATTAAAAAGGTAAACCGCAGTTTCACCACAGATAAGTTATATTTATTTTGTCTCGAAATGTGGTTTTTTTTTTTGTTTGTTTTGTTTTTAACGAAAAGGTTTACGATTAAGTAGAACCAAAATATCAGTGAGTTATAATTTGTTAATTTTTTTCAATATCGCTTTCCCAAAGCAAGATTTAAACGCCAGGTGCTACATGCTTCTTAAGCATATCTTCTAGAGTAGAAATTGCATGCCATGAAAGAATTTTAGCTTTTCAGAAGTTGTTGGAGTGGTCCCTGTAGTTGCCTAAAAAGATCCATCTACTTTACTTCTCCCCAAAAGCAGACAGCTGTATTTGACTGTTTGCTTTATTGGGTAACAACATAGGAAAGTTGTACATCTTAAAAAGAGCCAGAAAACCTGTGAAGATAAGTATTTTTAAAAAAATCCCCTCCCTGAATTTTACAATATTATTTGAATATATCCACAGAAGCTGATCTGCAAAATAATGTAAGAAAAAGGATAGCGTAATGTTTTCAGAGGGCAGCTTTGATACGCTGATGTTACCATGCCTTTGGCTGTAGGTTCACCGAAAATGGCCATTCAGTCTGTCATTGGCCCTAAAGCAAATGGCAGGGCTAAAACGGGTGGAAGGAGCTTCACAGGAGTGTGATATTGGCATGTGTGAGAGACTGAAAGAGTTAATGTCTCAAACATTGTGGTGGGGCAAGTTCTGCTTAAGGACGAACTCTGCATAACAAGGAACTCTGCCTGCCAAGGGACCCCAGGTGAAAAAGAGCCCATCAGCAACAGGAGGGGGAGAGTGTGCTGGAGGGTGCGCAGCTCCCTGGTCTGGTGTGCTGTTCTGATGTGCTGATGCAGGGAAGGGGAAGTTACTCCTCGAAGAACCCAACCACTCATGACACCTAATTTGCCGACTGCCCGCCTGCAGGAGGGGCAAGGATGATAAAAGGACACAAACTGAAGCCTGGGTGCACAAGCCCCCCAGAACCAGACCCCTCAGCTGACAACTGAACCAGTGCTGGATCCAAGACTGGTGAAATCTCCTCTCTCCCTCTCTTTCCCTTTCCCATTATCCCTATACCTCATCCCTTTAGACATAAACCGTTGACCAAGTCTGGGACTAGGAGTGGATCCAGCTGCTCCTGGGCTCCTTGCTGAGAAGGAGTTTAAAAAGCAAGGGGGTCCGCTCTGAACCTCGCGACTCAATGGGAAGGCTCTCCTTATTGTCTTCCCTGAACTGGTTCCCAGATAAGCAAGGCCTGTAACATATGTTTGGTGATGCATGGTTAGCACGTTACACAGTTTACCAGCATGGTTTCATGCCAGCTTTTGCTGTGAGCATACCAATTTTGGTGGTGAGCAAAAGGTGAGTTTTGTGAGTTAAAGGATCCCTGGTGTCGTTTCACCTTAATCCGGACATGGGAATCAGCAAACCTGAGTCATTGTCCTGAGAAATTGCGACATGACAGCATAGAATCAGCTGCCCCTCCTAAAATCCAGGAGATTTGTGTATTGCCCGCCATGATGAAAATACCATCTTTTTTAGAATTAAAATTCTTACTGTGAATATGATGCAGGTATATCTGAATTTATGCAGGATAGAGAAAATTCTTAAATAGTATCCCAGACAACACAGCATTGTACTAAACATCTCAATCTTAATAATAGCTTTGAAATGCCCCTATTAATCCCATAATTGCAGATAGCCTCTATGTAATCTTAGTATAAAGCTATCAGAAAGCTAGCGAGACAGCCAAGCAGACATGCTTTAAGGTCTCAGAATCTTAATGTGATGAGAAGCTCCTAAAACAATCTTTGTGTGACTGCTCACACCCTCTTACCCACCTGTCCTCAATGATTACAGCAAACTCTGGAGTTCACCGGCATCTGATGTAGATTGGAGCCACCTTGCAATGGTTCTTATTTACCCTGGCAACAGCACAGACTGCTCCATGATTGAGTGAGTACAAAAGTAGGATTTCAGTGCTGCTTGGGAATTAACATTTCTTTGCTGCTGCTTTGGCTCTTAGCCATCATCTTCAACTTGTATTTGTGAGGTGGTTACACTGGCTTCTGTTGCATTGGTGGTATTTGCTAGAGAGCTGCTGTAAGTATGCATAGAGCTGGTTCCTTAACTAGAAGTAAATTGCTGATTTATTTTTTAGCTAAAGGTGAGAAAAACAAACTCACCACCTTCTTTTTGCAGGGATGGGATTGTTTGGTGCCAGGGCTGTGGACTTCTTGCGTTACCTTTCACATAAGGCATGAGGAACTGTACCAGTTACTTGCTGCCAGCACCCATCTTATCTACTGCCAGAGCTACCTGGAAGGTGCAAGGCTCACTTGAATGATTCAGAGCAGGTCGGTCGTGTCTGCTCTTGCAAAGCCCAGACTCCTTGATTTATGTGTTGATTGTGACTCTACCTTGGGGTGAGTTGGTTGGTTCACAGAGCAGATGTAAGGTAAGGACGGTTTCACTCCAACTCTTTTCCCTCTGAAAGCAGAGCTGTAACTAGCTTGAGCCACTTGTCTCTGAATGCAAACCTGAATTCAGTGTATTGTCACTGACCTAAACAATGTTCTCACCTGCTGATTGAAAAGCTAATAAAAATACTTGAATAAAAGCTGCATCCACTCAGCATTCAGTATCTCTCTGTCTAGTAGTGGAGGTTAACAGCTATCTTTTGTACCTTGGCCTGACAGTAGAGTACTTGTGCAAAAGCAAATGGCTTACTTGGATACTGGTTTCTTGGTAGCCGGAGTGTGTCGGACTCTACAGCTAGTCTTTCTGGTGATGTTTCTTTGGCCCGCAGACTGTAGAGCAGCATCCGATGGAAATGCCCCCCATCCTTCTTGTTGAATGTATGTACTCCCAGGAATGCAAGATCTGTGAGGGTAAAGAAAGAGCAAGCAAGAAAGTATCTGTTTTGTGGCTTAACTGATAGAAAATACTCCTCAAAGAAAGGTGGAAGTTTTGGCATGTTTCTCTTGGTAATGTGGTTTTATTCCGCTGGGTGCAATGGTTTTGAGGACACCAAGTTACGGATCTTTTAGGCCTACTGAGATTTTTTTCTCAAATAAAATGGAAATACTGAACTTGTGAATCATTGTGGTCTTCAGCCTTGTCTCCCAAAATATTGGTCAAGGTATTAATTCCAATGGTAGTCTTGGATTTATTTGGGCAAATGCCATACTCGGCACTGTAGCCACTACTAGAGCACGGCTTTAAGTACTAGGTGCTTCTCAGATGAGATACCTGTGATGATGTGAATATCTCTGTTGGATATGGCAGTAAATGCTTCCTAAATAAATGCATCTCGGGCAATGTGGCGTAAGCTTTAACCTTTTCTGCTTCAGTGTATCAACACTAAAATAGTAACAGCAGCTCTTAATACTTTTTAGTAGTTTCCCAAGGGATAGAGGAAATGCTTAATTTCTTGGTTAAATTAGGACTGAGCAAGATAAAGAGAAATAATTTCTTAATTCATTATCTTGATATGTTTGATATTAAAGCACTTTGAAAAAAACCTGTTTTTATTAATGCATAGATTCAAATAACTTAGAAATGGAAACATTATTCTCCCTCTGAGAATATTATTCACACTGTCAGTATTCTCTTATTGTAAGAATAATGGGAAATATTTTTAGAAAAAGAAAGCAGAGAAAATATACATTTACATTCCAGAAAGCACTTTGAAAAAGACCATTGTCTTTTCAGATCTAAGTATTTAATGTTATTGTTGTGATTTCAACTCTGTATCCTGAGGTTATCCATTTTTACCTCATCCCAGAGGACTTGTTTTCATTCAGTGAACAGGACAGACGTTTCTGAGGTTGGCATATTTTTTATTCTCAATGACTTTAGTTTGTATATGTCTACTTTCTCTAATTATGTACGTAAAGTGGGTTTTAATATTTAAACATTTTAATATACAAATGTCAACATCATTACTTCAAAAAAAATTAGGAAATAATGAATAAAGTAGCAGAACCTCCAAAAAGGCCAGAGGTGCCAGCATTAAGCACCCGGGGTGTCTTTAATTCTTCCATGCAGTTGTGCATAGTGAGATCAAGTCCTCTCTTACGGAATCAGGTAATGCAATCAATATTATCCACAAATTGCTTTTATATACAGGAAGCTATCTGTAAAAGCATTTTTTTGGAGTGTATCATCTGATGTTTAAAATTTTATGAAACAAAAGTATGGGATTTTCAGATTATACCTATAAATGGCATATGCCCTAACAGGCAGTTCTGTCTCAATACAGAAACAGAAGCACGCTTTAAAAGACTCAAAAATTCTGAATTTCCTCACCGTTTATCATTTTAAGTGAAGGAACCTGTAATTGTGCTTGCAGTTCATGCCTTTGCCTTTCTTGATTCTTTAAGGGTGGTGTTGAGAGGAGGGAGGGAATATAAGTGTTCTACCTTTTCATAAACTTGTCAAAGGAAAGATTAACCTAAAATGAAATTTTACAATCAGAACAATCTGCAGTAACCACAAATAAAGTCATATCTCTCCCTGAAAATGTCAGAGAAAGATTATCCTAAAATAACACTAGCTGATAGATTACAATTGGCATTTGATATCTTAACGAAGGAAGAGAAAATGGCTTAGAGCCACTGGCATCCTCCATCTTATCTTACTTGCTGGCTGGAACTGGAGGCAAAAGAGAAATTTTGAAGTCCTCTATTTGACACCAAATTGTGCCATCCTGCGACTGGGATGCCTTCTGGGAGAGATGGGCTCTGTCAGAGGCTGCGATGGTGGGCTGGGCTTTCCTCCTCTCTCTCAGTAACGCTCCACTCACCCAAAGGGACTGTGACTGTTCAGCGTAATGCTGCTCCGTGCCTTGCAGACTCGTTATGCTAACGGGGGCTCCCAGGATGATATCTGAGCACTGGAAATATTGTCCTGACTTGTCACAAATATAATGAAGAGGATAAGGTAGATTTGGGGCTTCTTTTAAAACTACCAGATCATTTCAGATTCAGTGGCCTTGAAAGATAATTCATACAAAATATCTCATCATCGTGTTGATAACAAGATGTTTGCATACTACTGTAATAATCATGTAGAATGGCAGCTTCTTCTTACTACCTGCTAGGAATGAACCAGCCTGTTGCAGCCATTGCTTGACACATTAAGTAACTAGAGAGCCACACACACTGCCGTACTGCTCTTTGTTTCAGTGGTCACGTTGTGCTGAAATTTAGAAAAGCGTTTAAATGAAGCATCTGCTTCCAAATACTCCTACTGCTGATTACACCTTGTTCCAAATAGGGCCGAGATGTAATCTGCAGTGTAAAATTGTGTCTAAACCTGTAGTGATCGGAATAAATTCCCGTAAAGCATGGGAACTGAGAGCTAGGTGTGATGGCATCCTCAGTCTTCTCTTAGTGTAAAGTCTTACCTCACTACAAATTGCTTTAAAGTTTTGATAATTCATGTTGAGTTGTACCTGAGAGGACAGGGCAATTCTTTGCTAAAAGACGCTAATTTTCTAAAAGCCTCTGTTTGAGTATAAATATTTTAAGAAGAAAGTATTTCTTGTCATAGAGGAAAAGATGGCTAATGAATATTTCCCCTGTTTCAGCTGCTTGGCTCACCCCCTTTGCTTTTCCTTCTAGTGATGCTCATTAGCTTTCTGGCCATGTGGTAGCGGTGTATAGATTTCAGTTTTAGTCCATGTTTTTTTGTTTGTTGTTGTTGTTTTCCCCCCCGCCCCTGCAGAGACACTCAGGATATACGTGTTAATAGTGTTGGGCTGAGCCTTGGTGTTTGCAGGCTGCCATCCTTATATTTGCAGTTAGACCCCTGGGACAAGGAAGCCAAGGGCAAGTGTGCCACTGCACAGGACGTATTCTCTGCAGGTGGGTTTTACAGCTAGTTTAAGGCTTTTGGCAAGCGAGTAGTTGAAAAGAATGGGTAAGGAACAACCAGCTATCGCAGCAGTAAAGTTTCAGATGAGGTGGCTTAGTAGATCTGTCTTGAGTCAAGGCAGTGCTGTCAGCTGAGTGCTGGTTTTGGAGGACCTGTGTGGTGTGAAAAGAAATGTAACTCTGAAACCTGGACGTAATGAGTTCAGTGGAACTGGGAAGCAGGAATTTAAGTAGGGGACACACTTGTGTCCTTGTCTGAACACCAAAGACAACAGCAAAACTGAAGCTACTGAGGACAATTGGGTGGAAAAAGCAAAGGAGGCAGGAAGGTGCAATGTAGTCACGTAAGGGATGGTTGACCTCTTTTCACGGTAAAGATGGAATAATCGGGCAATAAGATGGAAGAAGGGATGTTGTGTCTGTGTGATGTGTTCCTTCTGTTTGGAAAGCTGTGCAGGTAGCAAGGATAGCCCAGTGACACTGCTGATCACAGATGACAGGAGCAAATTCAGGGGCATAGCAAATGATGAGAGTAAGAGGTGGTGCGATCGCTCCTGTGCGTTGGTAAGGGCTGACCTGCCCAGAAAGAGCAGGACAGCTGGTAGAGCAGGGAAGTCACAGCAAAGAGGGTAGGTTTTGTTGGTGTGGGTTTTTTTTGTTTTGTTTAGTTCCTTGCAATAAATTTAACTGCTCTGAGGGATTTGATCCAGTGAAGCATTGCACCAGTAACAAAACTTGTGCTGAGGAATCAGATGTGGTTTAGGTATGGCAAAAACGCTCACATCCTTTGCAGCTTTTGCTATCATGGATCATTAAGGTAGCCCTGACAAAGTACCAAACCACCCTTAAAATACATGGATGTCACCTGTTTTGGAAGAAGCCAAGATGGTGGCAAAAGTTTTGAAGTACTCGACAGTCTTAAGTCTCCAAAATTTTATGAGAAATCTTAGAAGGATGGGACTTCCAATGAGTCTCTCAGCATCTTCTGCTTCAGGCTGTGCCATAAATACCTCAAGCTGTCCTCCTCCAGAGTATTTTGCCTCCCATAGCTCCAGTCCCCATCAGAGCTGAAACGCAGAAGTACTTGTATGTGCGTCAATGCATGAAAATTCAATGTACACATCCAACAAACACCACAACCTTTTTAAAAGTCTTTTAAATTAAAGACCATAAAATCAATTTAAAAAATGAAGAAAAATTCTTTGTTATTTTCCTTTTCCACAGCTGAACCTTTAGTACAAAATTATTATTTAAATATATGACCTAAAACCTGACAGGTTTACTTGGTTATCTAAATGAATTCAAATATTTGCCTGTTTAGTGATGTCTGGATTTTGTCTTTTAAAGCATAAGTTCTATTTTTTATTATTATTATTTATGACTTTTTTTTAAAGAAAGCAAAATGCACAATTACTTCTGGACTGCGTTTCTTACATTGAGGAAAGTATAAAATTATTTCTAATTTTACACTTGAAAATTTACTAATATTTTGCATATTTTTGATCCAGTTAATTATTTACTGATAATGTATAGTGCATAAAAATATTATAAGCAAAAACGGTAAAGGAAATTATCATTGGGACAGAATGCAAGATGATAGTTGATATGAAAATTAAATAATTTGAGGTTATCAAGTTCTATTTTTAATTAAAAAAGTGACTTTATTTTGTCATTTCTGGAAGGTTAAATCATTCAATGATCTTTCTACTTTTAATGTGGAAGCTTGTAGTTGTATTATGGAGTATAGAAAGGTTTTTATAGAGGTCAGCTGGTAAGAATAAAAGCAGCACATTAATTTTCTTAGTAAAGTTTATTGTTCATTTGGGTAAAATGACTCCCCCCAATCCTGCCCCTCAATTTTTTAAGGCACAATCCCTATGGTTTTAGGATACAAACCCAAATTTGGTTTTTTTTTTAAAGAGATTTATAAATTGAAATTAATTTTGTTATAGCATATTGCATTATATTGTGGTACATTTTTATCAGATAACTCCTTAAAAGTCTGACTCGAATATTTCTAGTCCTGCCTTTTACAAGCTAACAGGTATTTTAAAAGTTTCATACACTATTATTTCCTGCAAAGCCAGATGCAAGTCTGATAATCCTCACTTATCTGCACTAGAGTGATTTGCACAAGAACACCAGTTGATCTTTTATCTCCGCACTTTCTCATAAGAACTTAAAAAGGAAGTCAATGCAAATACAACAGCAACATTAAGATGCTGTAGAAATCTCTTGTGCTTGCTTAGTGAGATTTGAAGATTTAATATGTCTAGGTATATAATTTTTCCCCCCTTGTTGAGATAACACAACATAAGATGACACAGAGTTTGATTTTGTATTTGTATATACCTGTCACTTATGGCAGTGTTTTTTAGTTTGGGTTTGGTTTTTTTTTTGTGGTACTGCTTTAGTTAAAATTCTAATGTAAAGGGAATTGAACTGTTAATAATGAATATAAGATTTTTTTTTTTTCTTGGCAAAAGGATCCCATCCAGTTTATTCAGATTATCGCTTCTGCCATGGAGAGCAATTTAATTTTGTTTTATTATAGCAAATACCTAAGACTGTATTTGAGTTCACATTTGTTAACAATGCTATGTGTTCATAATTTCAGTAAGAAATTTTCTATTACAGAAGTATTTCTATTTTACTACTTTAGTTATATGAGCCATAGCTCTTACTTTTTAAGGAAACTTCAATTTTGAGCCAAATTTCCCATTAAGCAGGTAGGGAATATGCCTTCTCTCAGGTGTTCGTTCTCCGCTGGCACATCTGAAAGCCTCCAAGAAACGTTGTAAACATTGTGACTGATCTGCTTGGTCTCATTCTTTCTCCTTTCTTTCTTTCTTTGAAATGGGGTCTAGGGGATTTAGACTCATGCAGGGATTTGGCGATCTCTGTTTCCGACAGCCTAGTTGTCTGCTGATATTTCCTCTCCTTGAAGTGGGTCCCATGCTCTAGATACAGCTGTTGTCAGGGCATTGCCCCGTGCTTCCACGGCACTTAGCGTACCAGTTGCAATGTTTAACTAGACCACAGCTGCCCTTAGAAACTGGGGTCATGCCAAGAGAAGTCAACTGTTGGGCATGTAGAAGCCGTCCTCTAGTGAATACTGAATAGTAGATCAAATCTTGGCTTGCAGAGACACACGGGCTGCCGAGTTCCCTGTGAAACTTTTTTGGATGTGTGACCTTATTCCTAGAGGCGAGGAAGTACAGCAGCAATAATTACTGCAGGACCAAGGCGGGTGGGTTGCTTAGAGGAGGTTGGTATCGGTGGGTTGCTTAAAGGAGGTTGGTATCGGAAAGGCTGCACACTTTTCTGCATAAGCATAAAATAAGCAGCCAATGGGACAAAAATCTATAAAGGAAGCAATTTATCAGTGTGAGGGGAACTGCCCTTGAAAATACTACAGTTGCTACATTTCTTGAAGTCAATTTGTCTTCTAACTAACCCTGCGTTTCTTCACTTTTCCTTGAGTTTAGCCAGCTGTTTTTCTTTTTGGCACTAATTTTGGCTGGGTGTTCAGATGCCTAGTAACTTTGCCATTTCAAATATTCGTCCATGTACCACTTATGTTTCATCTCACGCTGTGAAAAAAGCTTTCAGAACGGCTTCCTACAGGTGTTGTATAATTTAGATGAAAAATGAAACTTGCTGAATGCCACAATCAGTTTTAAGTATACAGAAGAGTTACTGATAAGAATGACCTTTTCAGAGGAGGACTTTTCAGGGAGTTTCTTTTCATCCATGCAGCTTGTTAGAGACCTTATTATCCCTTTAAAATTAATAATAAAGATTAAGAATATCTTATTGGTGCAGTAATAATAAGCCTTGATAAGGATTGATAATATTATTAACAACAAGATTAATAAAAATAATGAGCACTTGATTATCAAAATAAAGAAACCTTTAAAAAGAGTTACTTTGGACACCAACACAACTAAGTTTCTTGAAGTTGTCCTGAAGTCCATCTTCGCAGGATTTGGCAACTCAGGTAAATAAAACTGTATTATATGCTGTAGGAAAGTTTCTAATATTGGTGTCAGCGTTTCTCCTTAGACTGTGTGTTTCAGGAGGTTTCTGATGATATTCCATGGCAAAAATTCACTGTGAGTGAAAGGCATGGGTTCTCTGTTCCAATCATTAAAATATGGCTTTCAAGGGTGATAAATGGTCTTTTTAGACACAGTTTACAAAGTGTGATATGGCCATTTTTTTAATTATGTTTTAAAACGTTTCACTGAATATGACTTGAAACCAGCCTTCATTAAAAAAAATGCTCAAGAGCATGAATATAAGTCCAAAACCTGACATGATTGCTTCTTTTATTTTGGTTTGAAAGGAGGGATGTCACTCACCTGTTTAACTACATATATACTTATCCTTCGTAAATGTTCCTGATACATTGCAGTTGTGGTTTTGTGTGTGAGACTTGTTTTTTGGTTGTTTTGGTTTTTTTTTTTTTAAATCCCACCTTATCCATATTTAGAAAGTAGACTTAAAATTCCTTCAAAGCTGTGCAAGACAACAATCCTTATTTTAAGAGCATCTACTTTTAACTCACTTTATACAAAAGCTTGCCGCTCTGCGCTCCACTTAGAGAATGAAACAGAAATTAATCTGAGGGAGAAGCTATTCATTGTGGACATGTCCATTTCCATAGTATCTTATGGACTTTAAGGAGGTATTTTGAGCTACATTATAAAACAAATAATACCCGTCTTCTGAAAGAGAGCGAAGGAAAAAATGTTCTTTAAGTATTGCTGTGTTGTCATGAAATATGTGCTTACTCACAGACAAATCTTACTTTTAATAACACCCGTGTTTTTATAATATGCTGCCTTCATGACATTTCTCTGCAGTCAGTGAGGCTCCACTGAGGTGAAATTGTCTGTGCTGCTGGATGGGATTGTGAGGCCAGAGCCACTTTTACCAAACTAATCTGCCAGATCCCCACTGCATCCATACGGTGTGATGAAAGGGGCACCCGGAAAATCCCCTGCTCCCTTTTCTTCTCTGTTGAAATGTGGGTAGAACATCCACCTTACGGAGGTCTGAGTTGTGCTTCCAGCTCAGCCTTTAAACTGTTGAAACTTTCCTGCTGGGGCGGTGGCTTTTCTGGTGGATAGAATAGGGAAAAAAATGTCAGTGGTAGTGTCCTTTGTAGATGCTTTGAGGTCTAGGGATGAAAATCAGAACTGTAAGGGTTAACCCCTTGAGGCATCCTTCTGTATGGACAGATACTGTAACAGCATCCTGCATGGGGAAATAAAAATTTTGGCATTTTCTGGCATACATGGAGAATGAATACCCTTAACTGGAAAGCTGAACGTACTCTTTTTAATCTGGGGTAGCAACCTATGTGGAGACAGATGCGATGGGAAGAGTTTACACTACCGCAGCCATATGGTGGCTTTAGGGAGTAAACAGCTTTACCTCTCCCAAAGCTGAAATACAGCCATATGATTGTGTAGTGAAAGCATGTAGCATCAGTGGGGGGAAATGAGCTTGCTTTTGAGGGCATGTTAAATTAAAGGTGCTGTGAAATCAGTGAGCTGACCCTTGAGTCGGGGAAAGAGAAAAGGAAAGCAGAAGCGTTTGTTGCCTTGGCAGTGGGAAGGAAGTTACTGTGACTGTAGGTGTAACACTTAGTGTTAAAAGTTTTCCTTTCTGTTTTTTTTTCTTTGTTTGTTTCTTGAAGTTTTAACGCCTTTTGAGTTAGGACTGAATATAAGCAAATTGTAACACCTGGAGTCAAGTGCTTTTGGTGGAATTCGGATCTGAAGGGCGGGTAGGAGCAGCCTCAGCTCAGGACACCATCAAAGCGGCTGGCTGTGCATTAAATATTTGTTAGGCCATTTTAATAACAGCTTATCTTCATCTACCAATATAAGGGATGTCTAAATGCCCTCTCTGGCTTCATTCTCCTGGGTCACCTTATTTTTTAGATGACTTGTGACAAACAGTTAAGACCTGAAGAGTGATGTCTCTCTTGTAGCCATGCTCTTGTCCTGGCAGATGCTCCAGAGTGTTCAGGGATAGAAGTGCCAGCGAAGCTGGGAGGGGTTCTTCACTTACGCACCACACCGCATGCACAAATCTCATTTGCCAGAGTTGTTCTGGGTTATTAATCGGAAAATTAATCTATTTTTCCTTCTCATTTGCAACCAGAGCTTTTTACAATGAAGAACTGTGGTGTTATCCCATGGCTCGGGCCTGAGCAGGCTGTTTCTTACCGCTGAGGTAGATTAGTACCTTCAGCCAAAAGAAAACCTAAATCTTCTCTCTGCTGAACCTACACATGGTAGTAATATTTCCATGTGCAATGTGGGAGTTACACTACAGACCTCTGTAGGTGGTTAAAGCCAGGGAGGAAGATGAGTACAGTTGTAGGAGCCTGGTGGAAGCATTAATGGGACTGTGCTGTGTTTGTGCTCCTGATGATGTCCAGCTGGCTCACAGGGGTGAGCTGCCAAGTGCCGGTACAAGTTTGGGGATTGGGCAGCACTAATTTAGACTGGGAAGAGCAGCTGGCAAATCTGGAAAAAGTCCTTGGCACTCCCAGCTCAAGGGGTACATCTGCTCTCTTTGACTGTAGCGTCGCGTGTGGACATCTGTGTATTACGTGGGGCTGCGCAGGTGTGGCGTTGGCCAGCAGTGCTCGTTTCCATTTGAATCTGGCCAGAAGGACACGCTCTCTTCCTTGCAGCGGGGAGCCTGTCGTAATTATTGGGTGCTTGTGTTGACATCAAACCCCGCTGTTGTGATATGGGACATGGGTGAGAGGGTTTGCACAGAAGGCACATGGCTTGGGAATTAATTCCAACCCTTGGATCCCTTTCCTGAAATCAGGATTTACCTAAAGATCCAAAACTTGTACGGTGGCTGATTGCCCTGTGCCAGTCCCTCTCCACCCTGACCTTCCTTGTGAGCCTGGAGCAATGGCTCTGGAGACCCCCATGTGCCTGCATGACGGGAGTTCTTTTCCTCTCTTATCTTAAATGGTCATAAGGCCAAACTCAGTCCGGTATTAAAGAGGTGATGTCAAATAAATTCGGACAAATATTGAAAGATAGTCGGGTTTATCCATGTGCCTGCTGTTTTTATTGCTTCCTTTACTATAATAGATGAAGCAAGCAACTAAAGAATTTATCATTTGTATTTTAGCTCTAAGACTTCAGCTGTAAAAGATCTGATAGAAATGTTACAATGCGATTGAAAAAAGATTCACTTCTCTTAAAATTCTTATTAGAGACAGTTGCATCTCCAATGTGTCTGTCTTTCAACCGCTGCTTAATATCATATAAATCAAGTAGCTTTATGACAGTGACAGTAATATCACGGGAGGGACTATGGGCCCAGGTTGTTAGCATACAGTATTAGAAATAGACTAATCTGATTAAATTTTAATATAAAATAAATTGCATTTGCAATTTATTAAGATTCTGTTCCTGGGCTGATACTGTTCATCTGTAGCATCCTTCATAACTGACCTTTATGCACAGCTTCATTTAATCAGCAACATGGCCAACTGGAATAAAAGAAGCATTAATGGAAGAGTATCTGTGATTGTAACTGTATCTCTGAATATTATTTTAATAGATTTATTTACTTACTTTTTCTGCTTAGATCTCATGCCCTTGACCTCATCAATACATAGTTTTCACAATACATCTGATCTTTGAGTCATCAATGCCAGTAACAAAGCATCGCCTTGAGCTAGGAAAATGCAAATGAAAGTAGAAAAGCATCAGCTGGTCCTGATCTGTCCATGCTGCAGTATACGTTGCCCCACATTAATGGTTTTACAGAGATGATGCTTTTTAGAAACAGCTTTTCCACCAAAACCACTGAAACTCCAAAAGTGTGTCAATGATAATCTCACTAAAAAGAACTTCCAAAGTGATTCTCGTTTTAAGACTCTTAACCTAGAAATCTCAGTGAGTTATTTCTAACCTGTGATCCATTTGACTAAGATTCCTGCCATCTACACAAATTCTAAGCTTAACGGAAACTTGGTGAAATACAAGTTTTAGGATAGGCAAAATCCAGAAATTGTCAACACGTCAACGCGGGTAAAGCCCAAAGGCAGCCTCTCTGCCCACACTGATATCCTGCTTCTTGCCTTGGCAAATGCAAGTTCCTTCATAACTTGTAGGGCTGTGTGACCGGATTCTTTGGCAATTCCCCTGCCTACGCTGATCGACGCAATGGAAAATTTTTACCATGTCAGCAACGTTGACATAACTGGTAAAAATGAACTAAGCACGACTTCTTTTCGTAGCTGCATTTAGAAAGACTTTGCACTGACTTGGGAGGAAGCAGAGTTACGACCTTATCTGTTATGGGAATTTTCAAGCAATTCTGACTATTTGAATAATGTACTTTTGACTGTTAGTTATATACTGTACAGAGGAAATGTTGGTAAGAATGGCTGGATTCAAAGAGTACCAGTCATAGCTAAATCTAATTACAAATATTTAAACTCTGTTTTGATACTGGTAAATTAGTTCAGCTAGTAAAGCTAAAATCTATCAATACATGTTTTTTTTGAAAAACACAGTCTTTTTGAAGGTTTGTATTTGATAATATCCTTTTTTTTTATCACGATCTTAGTGTTTTTTTTTTTTCCAGATGCACACTTTGTCAGCTCCATCACACCCTGTTTATTTTAAGTTATTATATCTCAGGTTAAATCTACCACATCAGCTGCAGTGATTAAAAAACTTAGTGCCTGAAGCCAGTTACGAATGCCACTGTAGCAAAACTGTCACCCCTGCTTATTCAGGCTGGGGGGAGGGAAAGCTTACTTGAGATGTGCAGCCCAGACAGGGTAATGTGTTATTTCGGTTAAGTCAGGGTATTTCTTTTTTTAGCTTTAAACTATTTGATTTTTCATAATAAAAATATACAGTAGGCAACATCTCATATTTGAGTAGAAAAACCATATGAGTGTATGTATTTTCATTCCACTAAAAATAAAAGTATCTATGAAGTAGAGCAGTTGAATATCAATGTGCAGATCTGTCACATTTTTCATGAACTTTAGGTGACAACTTATGTTCAAGACAAAACAAAAGCCCATGGCTAATTTGTTGTCCATCTACATGGAAATTTCAAATCTACGGTATTCTTCAAGTCTTTTACAGAGCTTATATGAAATAATGCTAAATGTATAAGACCTACTAAAACTACCTTGTTGATGGGACTGGAAAAATCACTGTTTATCTACCACTGGATCATCCATATCTGAGTCAAAAATAGTTTATGCCTGTAAAATTTCATGTGAATATACATTCCTTCTGTTATTTAAGTGCGTTTCATTTGGGGTGGTGGAGGGCAACAGCACTGCGATCGCCAGCAACCACATCTATTTGACTTTGCTCAAATTGGAAAATAAGAGAAGAAAGCTCTGAAGAAAGCTCTGAGAAATCTCCAAGTTGTTGACTACCTCAATAGTGTCTTCAAATACCATTTGGTTGATTATTTCATACCTTCCTTTTTTTCCTTTTGCTTTTTTTGATAGAAACAACCTTCTAGAGTGGAAGTTGACTGGCACAAAAATATGTGCCCTCCTTTAATACCAGAAACATCTGCTTTTGCCTGGTGCTTAACACCTGATTTAAAAAAAAAAATATATCCCCAAACAACAACAAAAAACATTATAACCTAGCCTTGCTTGCAGTTTACAGAACAGCCTAACTTGATAACTTGACTGACTTTCTTCCTAAACCCAGTGATATTGGAGGAATTGGGTGGTGAGGAACCAGTTTTGGAATGGGAGGTGCCTGGCCCAGAAACTATTTTTCCAAACCCCTGTAACTGGCAAAACCAAGAATTTGTGAATTGGACCAAGCTGCTGTCCCAGGGCTATGGCATTTCCAACTTTGAGAAGGATAAAATCAGCAACAACTGCATTGACTATTACAGAAGTGTTCCCCATAGAAAGCAACAGATAACATCATGATGGGTTAATCACCTCATCAACTAATGTTGATGGATCTTCTTTCCCTTCGATCACCATTTCAAAAGTTCTTTGAAGAATGGGCAGTTTTTCAGATGTTAACCACTCGGAGATCACTCTTTGATAATGGGACCTCTGTCCTCCATCCATGTGTGGTCCAATGTTCAAAAGATGTTCCCCCTCTTTTTCTAGATGTTTCCTCCATTCTTGATCTTTTTCCCTTCTTTTCACTGGACTCCTATGAAGTCCTCTTCCCTTACCACTTATGGGTTTAGCTGTTCATAGTTGTTATCAATATTGTGAGTACAGCTATAAATGTTTGCCAGTGCAGCACTTTTAACATACCAACATCTACTTTTGCCAGTTCACCTTTTATGTTTCTGTTTAATTGGCCTATGCAAGTTAAAATCTCAACTGACAATGTAAAATTATTTTGTGATATTAGCACCCAGTGAGAGTCGTAATATAAACACGTGGTATTTGGTGCAGAGTTTATCAGACTTAAGTCCTGCTTGATAGGATGGAAACCTACATCCTTTTCTTTGACAAATGAAAAGCTGTTCTGACATACTAAAGCAATCAGTTGAACAGCCGTATATAAATGGTCCAGATCACTCTACTATCCCTCTTTCCAGCTAAATAAAAGTGCTTACGTTGTTAGTCCCTACACATGAAACTATCTATGATTTTGATCATTTGTTAAAACAAACCTCACTACTGGATCTGTAATTTTAAGCCTAGATTCTTGGATTTACCATGCTCTGCATTTTTTTCATCCTTCAGTTGTAATAATAACCTTTTCTATTTGTCCTGTATTTCTATCATTTCACCTGCTTTTTTCCCCAAGATCATCATCTTGATCCTATTCAAATGTGAAGCAAATTTCTTGTCTTATTTTCACAACGTGATTTATCTTATGCCTAATAGGCAGAAAAAGTTTCTTCTTTCTTTGATGTCTGTCTTATAGAAAGATTCAGCTGATGAGCCTCCCCCTCCTTTTTTTTTTTTTTTTTTTCTTTCCACCATCTAGCTCAGTCTGACTCTCTGCGTTTGTTATCCCTGCAAGGCATGGCTTATGTGACTTGCATTTCAGTTCTGGTGACTAATGTTTTCTATTACTAGATGTTTCTTATTTATCCTCTGTTTCTTTCTTGACATAGTTATTCATTGACTTCTGCCTGGAATGTCTTCCCATAGTATAAACTAAGCTGTTTCCAGAAGCTGAGGGATGGGAACTCCAGATAGGACCTTCATGTTTACCTCTTCCGCAAGTTGAATTCCCAGGTCTGGTTGCCTTTGTAAACTAAGATAACTAGTTAACGAGCTACTTTCCTATTAGTGTAACATCCTAAGCCTTAATTATATTTCAACTGTGTGCAGTACGACTGCCCGAGATGTAAGCTATGTCCCTCTGTGCTGATAGAGGATGCTGCCTTCTACCCTGCTCCATGCTGTACCTCTGTCCTCTGCCAGCTCCGGTCTGGAAGCTGTATGTCTGGTTTCGGTTGCAATGCACCAAATTGAATCAGTTGCAGTAGATCTAGTTAGTTTACATGAGATACTGCATGATGTGGTTATATTTGTCTTGGACCCAGACTGATAAGACCACGTGTGGATTTTATTGGCTTGGAGTTCAGGGTACTCTCTGCACCACTTCTTGATAAACAGACATATTTAAAGATGAAGTGCAGCTATTTAGATTCCTGGCAGTTTTTCATGTTTATTGTATGTCTGTCTAACGAAGATATGCGTTACTTCTGTTAGTAGAAACAGGCTGTGATTTTTGTCTGAGGGATCAGTGCAGATCCATCCAATGCAGCCTGTAACTGTAGCAGAAAAACAGCATTGACAATGAGACGTGAATGCTTGGATAAGAATAGGAGGTCTGTGGGGAAGGATCAGTAAACTATTGATTTTAATTAGCGCTACTAATTTCTTCAACAAGCGCACAAACTTCTTAATGAAAAAGTGTATAGCTTTTCAGACTACTCTTGACATAATCTGAGTAAGACCAGGCTGCTCTGATCATTCCAAGCCTGTACTTTATCTGCAGGCCACATGAACTAATGGGTTAAAAGCAAACCAGGTGTTGAGTACTACGGAAAAAGAGAAGTCTGAAGATGAGCTTTGCAAAATCAAAAAAACTACAGAATTTTTCCAAAGTCAATTAATTTTAAATTATGAAGTGTGTTTTCAAGAAATGCTATTACTGTATTTGGTGATGCTGTGGTTATTGAAAGCCGTAGTAATGAAATTAGGCAGCTGGTGATGCACTGAAACCGAACAAGCAAGCTAGGCCACATTAAAAAACAGAATAAACAGCCCACACAGTTTTTAAGTATGGTGTACTTGGAAGGCTTTTTGTCTGTGGAGGATGATGATGATGATAAACAGATGTGTGTCATTACTGGAGAGCTGAAGAAATAATGGTCCGGTTTTAAATTTACAGTTCAGCTCAGTATTACAGAGAAACCAGTAACAACTCTTAACCCCTGCTGAAGCCAGAAGTGTGATGTGAAATCCCGATAGAGGTAAAAGTAGGACTGTATTGATGTTGGCTGGCAGGTTTAGCTTTGTCCTGCCCTAGATGCATGGCTTTGGTAGTTTAGATTGTTCACACGTTATTGTTAAACATAATATTTGAAATTCATCAGCCTTCTTGCATTCAAAGTTAATATATGCTTTTTGATTATAATGTGACCCCCCAAAATTAATGTGAGAAATAAATATGGCTCAGGAGAAATTTATTTTTAAGCTTGAATGAATACTCTCCTCCCTTTCCCTCCCCTTTTAAATTATTTTGGTCAATTCCTCAGCTATATTAGTGTGTTAATCAGAGTATCTAAAGAATTCATTATTGTACAAGACCATGCAGACTGTGTGAAAATATAACACTCCATCAATTTTGCTGTTACATTACACAGGCATACCCCATCTACTGTAGGATTTTTTTGCTAGTGTTCTTGGCTTGCTAATGTCTCTGTAGGTTATTTTGTGAATAGGAGAAAGGATATTGTAATCTGAAAAATTCCACTCGCCATATTTGTTTACAGTCTACCACATTAGCCAAAATGCTTTCTGTCTAAAAATGACCTAAGATAATTAGGAACTGAGAAGGCTTTATTTTTTTCCAGGAAATAAAAGCTTGGCCTTTTTTTAGTGTTACATCTTGAAAACAAGGTGTTCTACCTGCATAGCTGTATTCTTCTGTTTAGGTGCAATTTATGTTTTGTCATTTATTTTTCAAAGTTAGCAAATATCAAAGAGTGTCCTTGAAGTGTTTGGCTTCTTTTCTGACTTAGTGGAGATAGAGATATTTATCGCCTGACATGACACATTAAAAAACCCTTGGAAGTATATTGACTGAGGTTGCTTTGCGAAGTAGCTTGATAGCTCTTCCTTTGATAGCAGGGGAAGAAGTAGATATTATCAAGTTGTTTAGTGGAATAACTCATTAATAAAATATGTTTAAAATTGAATGAGGCCTTAGGTGGCTTTGTAAAGGAAAAACTGTAACTATTTGGGAAAGGTACGTGACAATATTATTGTTGCTTCTAAGGTAAAGAAAGACCAAAAGTATTATTTCTGTTGAACCTCATTTCTGCCAGGTTGTTGATAATTCTAGTTTATTTCTGTACCCTGGAGCATATTCTTTTAGCCTCCAAGACAGGCAGGTGAAGCTCTGTTTCCTGCAGGATGAACTATTACTTTAAAACATTTTGATTCTTTGTCACTTGTCACCCATATATTGCATTCTGCAGGTGTATGTGAGCGAACTAGGGAAGAATTAGGCAATCTTTCATCATTTACAAGCAGCGCGACACTACTCTTTGCTGCGAGTAAGTGCTGGCAGAGAACTGACAGCTTTGAATTGGAGTACTACCTGGGGAGACCCTGTGCCCTCCTCATGCTTATTCGAACAAGACTATCAAATGCAATACTCCGTTTCCTGACCTTGAGGCATTTGGGGAAGCTGGGCTTAGACCAGCAGTGACAGGGCAGTAGCTGGTGATCTTCCAGGCTGCTGCAGAAATGATGGTCCAGAGGTACGGTGCTTAGGACGGTCTTAAGGCATAGAGTGGAGCGGGTGGACGTAGCCTGAATATTTTACGCTTTCGCCAGTATTGATGGGTATCGCTTGTCTGAGAGTACAAAATCAGCATTTCTACAAGAAAAATTTGCAAGGACTAGTTGTCCTTGGCTGAGCCATTTAGAAGGTACTGTTTTCTTAGTGGGAGGGCAGTCTTCTTCCTTTCTTTACCCTTTCCTTTTCTATGATTTTTTTTTTCCTTAATCTTCTTAACCCAAAGGGAATTTGGGACATAAAGGCAGCTTTTACATATTGAGGAGGGTTTTCTCCATTCAACATTACCATAATTTCCTTCTGCTGAAGCCAATGGAAAGTCCCTGGAGTTATTCCCACACTGAGCACCTTTCACATGTGCCCTATTGCCACCTATACCTGCTAAGTAAGAAAAAAAGAAAACAATCCATGTTTCTGCTCAGAATGGTTTACTGCCCATTTTCATTTTGCTTTATTTCTTTTAATGTTCCTCCTTTAAACCTCTATTGGCTGAGCAGTATGACCTTAGTTTGTCAGTGAATTTAAGTGATGCAATCCCATTAGATTTTGTGACAGTAATTTGAATTTTTATTTCACAATATAGATAATCTAAATGTTAAAGGTGTGGGTTTTTTTTTTTTTTAAGTAGGAATGTAGAAGTCAAACTGAAGCTTTCTCCTTAATAAGAAGGTCTGCCTAAGTGCAAAACCAGATAAATATATAAATGCAAGAAGTCTGAAGTCTAATATAGAGGATGTCAAAGTGATTAAAGTAATCTTGGAAGTTATTAGCAAAATCATCATTACAAATAAGATATTTTAATACTAATTTGACCTACTTAAGTCTTGCATTAAAAAAACCGCTACACAATGCAAAAATAGGCAAGATATTTCTGCCTGTATGGGGTGCTTATTACCTTCTGCCTTTAAACTTTTCTTTTTCACCAAAACTAGATCATAAAGAAATAAGGCAATTGAGATGATCACTCACTGTTTTGCTGATTTTTGCGAAGCACAGAGGATAGACACCCTCTTCTGTTGGTATCAGAAACTGTTGGGTGTATTTGTTGCAGCAAAGCAAGCATTTAAATTATAGTAGAATTCTGAAAAACATTACAAATTCTGTCCTCATGGATAACGTGAAAATTCCTGTGTCTCTGTTAGCTTCATCTGGTCCATAACATTGGAATTGTTGCCTCCAAGAGTATTTTTTCCTGTTTCTGCTCACAGTTTTCTTTTAAACTAGTGATTACGAAATGCCCTGGAGACACATGTGAAGTATACCACTTCGGATAAATGTCTCAAAACCATGGGAAATGAAAAAGCAAAGGTCAAAAAACTGGTCAGTGATTTTTGCATGGATGTGTAGGAAAAAGAACGTGGGCATGTGACTATGGGTGGGGGAAAAAAATCTTATATTGCTGCAACCTTTCTGTAGTCTGTTCCCTGTTAAAAATTCACCCTACTTGTTAGCAGAGACAGAGATGTTCTAGGGAATACCCTCTGACAGTTATAGTGCCCAAAAAACAATTGCTTCCCACAGTGAAAGTATAATACTGGATGATGTGCACAACACTTCACCCTGCCCATAGCTACAGAAACAGCTGGAGGAGTTGCAAAGTGTGCAGGACCGGCTCTTCAGTAAGGAAAAGTGAGCAGTAATCTAGGGAGTGTGAAGGGGTGTTATCATCAACTTTGGGAACAGCTGGATCGTAAAGCAATAACCTGCCTATATCATATTTTAAAATACAAAATACTTATATATGATATTGCACTCCATTGAGAATCTAAATATGACCCTTTTCCCAGCTTAAATTTTAGTTTCATAGGGTGCTGGGATACTACCAACTAGAGCTTTCACATATGGAAACACAATGACATTTAATTCTGTGGAGGGTGGGAAAGGTGAACAGATAAAGGGTACTTCATGTTTTGGGGAATGGGGAATAAATACCTTTGTAAATGGGTAGTAACTATTTTGGGTATTTTTAGCATAAAAACGATTTGGCTGGGTTTTCGTCGAGAGTGTGAAACTTCATAAAGTTATTGAATGGAATATTTCACAATAAGGAATTACTTCCTTTCTTGACTATGCAATGTGCCCTGACCAGCACTGTAATATAAAACCAATATAAAGCCAGCTAAGCTGCACACTGTTGGGACTACTCCCGTTATCACCATAACAATGGTGCATAATGATACTCTTCCTTTCTATGTCAGGATTCAAATCGCTGAATAAGCTACGAGAAAAGAATTCAAATATAATTTTTTTTGGTATAAGAGAAAAAGAGTAGGATAGCTAGAAAATATTCACAGGGAAAGTGAGAAGGATGATACCTATTATTACAAGTGCAATTGAATTTGCATCAGTATATGTTGATGCTGGATTTTTTTTTTTCCCTGCCCCGTAACTGACAGAGGAAGAAACTGGGAAGTGCTAAGTACTATACTAAAGATACCTGGCAAATCAACAACAGCTAGCAGTCTTACTGGTTGTAAAACTGCTGTAGCCACAGTAGCTTTAACTCTTAGTAGTCTGTCCTGAGCATTCAACCTACTTTCTAAAGTAGAAGATAGGGAAATACTTCAGTAAAATTGTCATCTTCTCAGTACCACTGCTACAGATCCAGAGGACCTAAAGGCTTTTGGAAAAAGCGACCTGTCCCCCTCAGAAGGGACAGATGCTGAAAAAGGTGTTCTGGTCTCGAGGCTACATCTCTTGAGCAGCAATGGGGCTCAGATTTGGCTACATTTTCAGATCTCTGCATGTGAGGCTGCGTTGTGCTGGGGTCTTTTAGAATCATAGAATCACTTAGGTTGGAAAA
>VYZV01024583.1:0-35430 GCA_013401275.1 Pandion haliaetus | reverse complement strand
GGGGGGGGGGGTGATGGTGGGCGGGTGTCACTTTGCTGTAATAATTGTAATTTAACCCCATTGCTATGTGCATCACAGTGTATGACTGTAGAGAGAGACTCAGTTCTTGTCTCTAAAATGTATGATCTGTACTGACTCTAGCATAAGCATCTGACCTGATGAGCTGAATGGTAAGCTTCAACCAAGCACAGCTGCTTTTTTTATTTTGGTAAGTATGAAAAACCTTAAAAAGTATCAAAGAATGATGTGAAAAAAGAATGATCTGTGTTTTGAAACCTTTGCTTTGGGAAATAATCTGTCAGTAATCTCCCAGGGTTAGCAGGGAGACTAACTTTTCCAAAGCATGGGTTGATGTCTATTTAGAGAGGAGGATTATTACACATGCCATTGAATATTCTGGTAATTTGGTTCAATGAACTACTGCTCTGTGGGCCTGACTGCCAGCTAAGGGGTTGTTCCTAACTGGGGTCCTCTTAAGTCACTAATACTTAATTTGAGTTTCGTGTTTCTGTCATGCTGAGTTGGTCAGTATGTTGGCCAGTCTGTCAGGGTTACAGCCGGATGTATGAAAGCTTGGAAGCTGCCACCCAGCTGGATGAATGTAGCTGATCAAAATTAACTCTGTGGGAAAGATGCATCTTATCAAAGAGCACAAGATGTATTAGGCATAAGGGTACTCAGAAAAAAAAAATGTGTGAGGAGAAGGAAAATAGTTTTGCTTTAAAAATGGATTTTATTATAACTTATCTAGCTTTGGTTGATGAAACTTGGACTAGTCTGTGCAGGCTGAAGGTAGAATAAAAAGCAACTGCAAATTCACAGAAGTTCTCCAGGTCAAAACTATGTTGGTTAATTGAAGAACTGTCAGTGTCGTAAGTGTACGTCATATAAAGGCACTTCTGAGTATTACTCAATACTTACCTGCTCATCTTCTTTCACATCTGAAAGTTCTCCATCTGCCCAGGTACTTATTGCAAAGGACAAGCCATGGAAATGAAGATATTATTATTGTGCTTTAATTTTAGAAGCAAATGGTAGAGTTAGGACTGTTGACTCACGGTCACAAGAATGTCAAGCAGGGCTTTAAATCAATTATTGAGGCATTAAGTTCACTTACAATAGGATCTGGCATGTGAACGTGAGACAGCATTAATGTGAAACATTAGCGTTCCTTCCCAGATAATGTGCGTATCACAGCAAATGATAAGTTTTACCTCTCTATATGTTCCCAGTTTAAAAAAAAGCCAGGTGTATCACAAGAAGAGGAAATAAACATGGACGTTTATGGATGTGAACTCTTAACAGCAACTAAGATCAACAGATTGCCTAGTTGAGCTGAGATTAGCAGCAAGTTACCTGGATGCTGGCTCTTGTCACCAACCTGAAACGCTACTTGTAGTGTAATTTAGGATTCATGCACATATGATTATTGGAAATATAAGCTGGTATCTTAGGGCAGGAAAGGCACTTTTTTGTATAAAACTAGTTTTAAAATATTTTGGGGAGTAGTTTGTAGTTCAATGTTATGTGCCTTAAAAAGAAAGCCTCCAGCTTGCAGGTGATAAAGTCAAATTTGATCAGAACACCACCCTTTTCAGAGCATGCATACTGCTGTGCTTCCTTCGCCCATTAACTAATTGTAAAATATCTGTTTGTCTCTTCTTGTTGCTAGATCAGTTTCAACTAGTTCTGCTCAAAATTACCTGTGTAACGCCCAAATATTTCCATTGACTTCACTGACATTATTCCAGATTTATATTGGTGTGATGTAGAGCAGAAATCTGCCCTGGAGAATGTGGAAGCCCAAAGACATTCACTAAGCCCCTTTTTTTAATAATAATAAAAAAGATGTTGAAGTTGAATGTCATTTGTCATTGTCTCCCATTTGCTTGTATCTAGTTATAAAGGAGGAATGCAAGAAAGCTATCCCATTAGTCGCTAGTTCAAAAGTAGTTCAAAAACAAAGCCCAGTGCCTCCAGAAATATCTTTCCTAGCAGTAGTCTAATCTCTGCAGGCTACTGTTCGGAGTTATTTTAAATCAGCCTATCCTTAGGCTTTCCTGGCTGGAAGTACCTGTTATCTGCAATCCCGTTTAACTTGCAACTTTAAAACGTAATTGAGGATATTATTTCAAAGCACAGTGGTTCCTGAAGCTGCATTTCTGAGAAGGATTTTGCACTTTAACAAGTTGTCTTCTGATGCAGTGAACACTGACCTCTGTCCTCTTCTCAGTAAAGGTAAAGCTAAAATGGAAAGGCTCTTGTCATTCTTTAAAATGTTCCAGCTAAATATCCTTTTATGTTTCTGTGGTCAAAAATGCAGATGAAATTTAAAAGTCTGTCTTTTATTATTTTCTGTAAAGAAGGGACTTGCTAAGGAGCAAATTATTCCTTAAGCAATTCCCTTTTCTCGGCACTATGAAAGGAGTTCAGACATAAGGGCTATTCTTTTATAATAGCATATATAAAAGCACCTCTTACTTGGGGACAGAAAAATAATTTGCAAATGTTAATTAAGGATTCCACCCCAGTCAAGTGGTAAGACATCGACAGATTTTCCATGGGAAAAAATGAGTTAGGAGTTAGCTGGCAGATGAGCAGTACAGGGTCCTAGCGATAAGGCTGGGTACTGTCTTACTGACCTAATAACCTCACCTTACCGTTCTGGGTCTTTGCCCTCCCTTTACCTGCCTCTTTAGTCTGAAGTGATTTATGGCAAAAATAGCTTCCCAATGTGGACAATAAAGCCCCTGTTTCATCTTGCATTTTAGGTACACCATAACATAAATGGATTTTTTTACTTGTGGATTTCCCATGGCGTAGCTGCTGGTGGATCTAGGAGAAGGAGCAAGTCTTGGGCCAGCAAAGCTTAGGCTGAGCTTTATGTCACATTTACCATGCAAACTGGAAGGCAGGCCAGACTGCAGGGCATGATGGTGCTGCGCCTTTGCTCCCTCTCTGCGGTGGTAAGATTTGCTGTGTTCGGTTCTTAGGTCCCTACAGAGCCCACTTCTCTACTTTTGAAGGTGAGCTGTGTGTCAGGCAGGGGTGAGAATACCTTTACATCACGCGTGTGTGGGGTGAGGTGGACCCAATTCTGCAGCTGCAGAAACCGGGGAAGAGTCTTCAGCTGGCTGCAAAGTGAGCACCTGCAGTCCTGACTCCGGTTTGTGTTCTGGCGCGGTGCTGAATTGTTGTCGTGCCTAATAAGCACTGAGAAGTGGCCCATTTACGCTGCTGTGTTTATCAGTAGTCTAAGGAAAAGCTTATAATCAGCTTGTGATTAGCAGGTAGTGAATTTTGCTGAGCCCTGAGGAAGAATAGCGAGGGACTGTGTTATTTGAAAGAAAGGTCTCTTGTACCTGCATGTAACAGCTCTGCAGCATGGCTACGTGAGCAGAGGCCAAAGGCGGGAGAAACTCAAAGCTGGGAGTTCCTGGGGTGCCAGGCTCCTAGGATGGAAGGACACTGAGCATTGCCTAGCTCTGAAGAGGAAACGGGGAAGAGCTCTATGACCCAGCTCTCGGTCGTGCAGCCCTCGCTACCTTGTCAGACTGGCTGCTTGCCCACATCCCTACGGTCACCTGCGTTGTACAAAATGTGAAGAAGACACTGAAGACCCACAGGAGCTGTGATGCCCTGGAGCATCAGGCTCGGTAAGAAAAGGTTGAAGAACTCTGGAAACATGCAGGTGGTGAAGGGTAAACTTCAGAGCTGTTCCATCAGCAGCTACAGCTTTCACCCAGCACACTCTGGAGAAGAAACTTCACGGCTAGAAACTTGTTCCTTCATCCTTAAAGTCCTCATGGATGGTTTCTGATGGGGTCTGACCTGGACATCCTGAGGACCTTCTCCTGTTGTCTCCCTACCACAGACAGAGATTTAAGACCTGTGTCAAGTTTATGCATTATCCTGGGGGAAAAGCCCAAATTCCTCCTAGGTTCGCTGCCAGGTTGCAGGATTGTGTCTTCTGTTAGGAAGATTAGATTTAGACTCTACAGGTGACCTCTGCAAACAGAGTTCAAAGGTCAGTCTAGCTTAGATCTCTTTTAGTTCAGGTCCTAACCTGCATCTCCCTTAGCCTGCTCTCGGATGCCTGGGGCTGGAGGCTGCTGCAAGGTTACACTTGGTTTTAGGCCAGTGCAGGAGGAAAGAGAGGGAAGTCCCATAGCGTATGAATCGCAGAATGTAAAACTTGTTTTTTTCATATGTTCTTGAGTGTGATTCTGATTTTGCAGCCATGGGAGTTATATTACATGAAGTTCAGGTGATGAGACTAGATTTTCTGGAAGAGATAAATTGTTTGGGTTTCATTTTATGTAATACTGGAATGCAGCTAGGCTGAGGGGTTTTCTGTCTCTTCATAGATACACGGAAAGTGGAGATGCTGACCCGTCAATTGTACCTGACAGTACCATTACAGAAAAATCTCTTCTTTTCTGTCAGTAACTACTATATACTGGCCTAGTTTCCTCCCAGCAGCTGCACAGCATGGCACCAGCAGTGTAATTCAAATCTAAATTTATGAATGTCAGTTAAAGTGTGAGATGCACGCTTATGCACTGCTTGTTCTGAAACACGTTAAAGCAGTTAGAAAATAAAGCAGCGGACGGAAAGAAGGCACAGTAATGTAATAATAATAGTGGAAAGCACATTTTCCCTTCTAGTCGTCTAAGAAAAAATGTGTTAAAAGATTCTGAAAGAGTGCTGAAAGCTTGCTGCTGTACTACATGGCTTGGAAATTTTAGAGGTGGACTGTTCATCCGTAAAGACAATTGTCTGTTTCTCAGAAGAGCTGGTGAGCTCAGCTACAGCAGCAAAACATAATCAGTTCTTTGCTCCTTCTGTATTTGGAATTATAGTTGAAACCATCAATAACTTGGGATGCACAGCTTCAAGCTGTCGAGGGCAAAACCCTTTCTGAATACTTTTGAAAATCCCAAACATTAACCATCACAATCCTTTTACTAACTGTTCCCATGCACTAATTATAGCTAACCTTTTTTGGCAGTAACTATTTTTGACCTTGTCTGGGGTGACTTCTGCACCAAGGTCCCCCTCTGAGCACATTTCCTTGTGACCTCTGTTGTGGCAGTGTTGTTTCCCTACCTCAGCACTTTCTGTTTATAATGGTTGATAGCTCTCTGGTTCTCTATTTCACCCTGCTCTGCTGTTTCTGTGCACAGTCTTTTTCTTCTGGCTTTGTCTGGCATTATGGCTTGCCTGTGTTTTTTTATTGTCGCTGTACTAAGAGCCCAAACAGCTGGATTTCCCCTTTCCTCTATCTTTTTGTATTGCCTATTTTTCCTTCCACCTTAATGAGCACCACACTCCATTGTTTTCCCTGTGCGATGTAGGGTAATTGACAGGGCTTCTCTAGCCTTTTCTTAAATTATACTGCCCTTAGCTGTATTGTTGTTATTATTTACTGCTTTGTCTTTCTCCTTATTGTTGGCTCCAAGAAGAAAAACAGGGCTTCAGTTGTGATAAGCATTGCACAAATAGAGAGATTCTGTGTCAAAGAAGCTGGAATTTGACTGATGAGGGATGGGAGGAAAGATGGGGCCCAGAGTAGTGGGTGGTGCCTAGGAAATTTCCTGACACCTGATCTGGTGCCTTTTAACACTGTATGCTGACACATAGCACTCCAGTCCCTGGCAAGTTAAAATAAAAGTAATAATACATGTTGAGCAGGAAAATATATTCTTAGAGGTGTCTTCCAGTACGCACTCACGTACCTGGGAAAATGGGAGAATGAAGACAAGGCAATATTCACTATTCAAAGTTATTTTTTTTTTTTTTTTTCTGGTTCTTTATTAATGCTTCTCAGTATCCACTCTGCACTTTGTCTTACCATTACCTATGATCATATACCAGTAAAAGCCCACTGTGGACCAGGATGCCAAAGTACTAGATGCTGGATAAACTGAGACAAAAAATGCACAGAGAGCTCCCAGGGCCATCATTACTTATGCAATAATTTGCAAGATAAAGATGTCTATAAGAACAAACAAAAGGAGGGGAACCAACTCATGATCATGAATGTCTACCAGGAAGGCGATGGTGGGCACTGGGAAGAGGAGAGGAACTCATGGGAAGGGGTTTTGAGTGGGAAATGCTGAGCTCTGTTTTAGTTAGAAAGGACCGCTAGATATCTGTGATGCACTGTTGGCCTGTGACTTTGCTTGACTAAGGGAGATAGATTTGCCTCTCTAGTTTAGACCTGAGTCATCAACAGACACGGCTGAAGAATTTGTGGGGTTTGCAGACAAAAGATTGCCCAGAGAAAAAGCACTGAGGGACACAGGGCACCAGTAATACATCTCGTGGTGACCTCTCTTCACTTTACCTCCCTTCCAGACCTGGAGAGGGAGATGAGCATCCTCCAAAAAATGTACTGAAGGAGCAATGAAAGATTAAAGGAATACTATTTCCCCCTTTCTCTTTGTTTTCTTCATTGCTTTAAATACATTTGTTTTCAGTTCTTCCTTGCCAACTCACTAGGTCTTCCAGGTGTACCTGTTGCCTTCTAAATGCTGTCACTTCCAGCTCTTCCCTTTCCTTGTGTCTCTTACCTGCTCCCTCTCCAGCATCTACCTCCTTCCAGTTTCACTTTTCCTTCTTTGAATCACTTTCCGAGAGTTTTATCTCTGCCTTTTCCCTACTTGCAGACTGGGGAAGGTGGGGGCAGCTTTCCTTAAGCGAAAGAAATGTCTGTGAGCATGTTCCTTCACTCTCTGAAAAGCAGGCGACGTTGATTTGTCGTTTGTGAGGTTCCTTAGCTCAAATGATGCAAGGCAGTTTGCCATGTAAGGGTGTTACAGAGAGCTGTAGTCTTAAATTTTGAGTTAGAGATGTCAGCAGCAGTTACCAGGGAAACTTCTAAAATTGCACTGGCAATGTCTCTGCTCAAATACTATATCAGCTCTTTGGGAAATGGCACCAAGTGAACAGGCATAGGTTGGGAGAGCGGCACTGTGTAAGACTCAGGGATGCTTTACATACAAGTAAAATAAAATTCCCTAAAGCTTCACAATGATACAGGGTCTTTAGCTCTGCAATCCTAAACCAGGAAAATAACGTGAATGAGGTAAAAAGCATTGGTTCTGTTTAAAATTTCATACAGACAATAGCTTTAACAGGATTGTATTTGTTAGCCTCCATGCTGGGTTTTGTTTTTCTATACTAAGAAAAGAAGAGTTGTTTCTAACAGGTAATTCACAAAAATTGTAACTTGTTACTAGTAACTAGTGGGAGAAGACACCCTCCTGCACTCTGCCACCCCTGAGCCCCCCAGACAAGGTAAGAGTATAGGCAAGTGTTCATGCATATTTAAATGCATACTAATCAGAAAGAACATTTTGGATTAAAGCAAATGTCAGCAACCTGTAGAAGGGAGGGTTCCAATTGCACTTGAACAGGCTCTTTACCTGAATACTGTAACACCTTCTCTGGCTGAATAGGTCTGAGCCACTAGCTACTGCAGATTGGGGTAATATTTTAGCCACTACATATTTTCCCTATCCTGATTCTCTTTTTTGGCTATTCATTATTGTCAGCGGGTGGTCAAAGGTCATTTATTGGGCTCGTTGGTCTTGGGTCTGACCTGACACAGCTGGGCTTATATAGGGACAAACGTCTGTCCTTCCTGGAGCTGGCAGTCCACTGCTCCTCGGAAGGACTAGCCTGTTATCCTGTGCTTGTGTACCTACCAGCCTAATGGGAATTTGTCCATGGCTGGACTTGAGGTACAAATAGTATTTTCTACATATTACATGTCTAAGTTGCATATATTTTACTATTGTCTTCAGTCATACAAGTCTTTAAGTGCTTTAAAATTTGAGCTATACTGAGGAGAAAAGTGTGTATTTCACATTATTAACTAAAATAGATGTTTGTGTATATTAGGCAACTTCGCTTTCAAAATATATTGTCTGCCCAGGCAAGCCACATATATTTATTATCTGATAACAAATGTTGTTGGATCAGCCTTTCAATTCAATAACAATTGTGGAAAGTACAGTTACATTTTAATACATCTACCTCTTCTTGCATGGTGCTGACTGCAGCGTATTGATGTATTAACAGGCTAAATTTTGCTGCTTTCGTGCAAGTGCTCTAAGAACATGATCTAAACATATGAGGAATGTACACAGGAGTATGGTGCATATACATCTAGTGACAGATAATTGGCCAACTTCAGAACTTGAGAATATGCTGCTGTGAGAAGCTGATTGCTATGTTGAATTCAAACCATAAAGAGTGCAAGTAATTAATCACCATATGATTAATCAAAAGCTCATCGTGCTCTCGATGTTATGCATGAAATAAAAAGTGCCTTAAGTAGCAAACTCCTTTGGGGTTGTAAGGAAATTATTCTAGCTGCTGCAACATGAAGAACAGTGGTGCTGCTGCTGAGAAGCGGTGGATGGCTGCTCCGGCTTACCATACTGCTGTGGGAGTAGGTGGTTGCTTTGCTTAACATGGATGCCCTGATACAGGAGAGTCACTTTTCTTTTAAAACTTGGTGATCTTTGAAGATAACATCCATTCAAAACTATCAATGAGGGATCAAGCTCTATTTTAATTTCACCTGCACAAGATTTTGTTTCTTTAGGTTTTAGTATGATAGGATCTGCTGGCAGAGAGCATTCGTGCAAGTCTACTCCTGCAAAGCTGGCAGGAGGAAGGCTCTGAAGGTGAATGGTGAGGTACGGTAAAATTAGCTTGTGGCTGTCGGAGCAACTTCAGGAGTATGTGGCAACCTCCTGATAACATTTCTTTGTGCTTCCTATTGTTTCACCAGGACTAAATTTTTTATTCTTGATGTGAGAAGCCAGTGTCCTGAAAACTTCAGCATTTTGAGTCAGGTACGAGCTGAAGGGGTATTACAGTCTTTTTTTTTTTTTTTTTCCCTGTAGCAGAAAGCAACTAATGATGCAGCAGCTGCCTCCCTGAGGAGCAGGGCTGACACACAGATCAGCAATTCTGAGAAGCTGTGGGAACATTTAATGAGATGTACAGCAGCTAGTCATTCGGTTGAACCAACTGCAGCCTGCCATGCTGACAGCTCATGGGGAAGGGGCAGGTCATTGAGCCCGTTTTGGCTGCCCAGAGGTTTGCAGTGCTTTGCTGGGTGGGAGTAGGCAGAGCTGCCCAGCACTGCATGACCTGACTCCACAATTTCTTGACCCATCATTACTCAGATGTGGGGCAAAGGCACGAAACGTGAAATGGTCCTTTTCCTCTGAGAAGCAAAATTGCACTTTAGAGAGAGAAGTGAGGAATGTTTTTCCCTAGCTCCCCAGAAAACCCTGCAGGAGATGTACGGGTGTTCAGCATCACGTGCATTTTTTTTTCTCAGTCATAAACTATATTTTAGGAATAGTTATTTGCAGTACTCTGGTGTAGACAATAAACACACAAAGCCATTTTATGAAAACTTGGAGCTCTTAATTTAAATCCTACTTTTGTTCCTTAATCTTCACAAAGATGTGGAGAAAGGCTGAGAAAATGTGGGTGAGTATATTATAAGATATTCCCGTGTCTTTAGGGTAATGTTTAATGATCAGTCAGTGACTGAGTTTACATACATTAAATATTTATTTTTCTTCTGTAGAGCTGAATAGGGAAATGTGCTCACATTCCTGCCAGATAACTAATTGGGTAACTGCGGATGCTTAGGGTATTTCTGAAGCAGCAGTTTTATCTGTGGTACTTGTCTCATTAAGGATTTTAGTGTTTGTATTCCAGAAGTCATGAATTCTCCAGCTGGGGCTAGGGTTTTGATAAATTGTCATTTTGTATGCTTGAAATGTAACTTTGTTACCTCTGAGTAATAAAAATTGTCAGACTGCATTAATTTTTTTTACATTTTTACAGCACAGATTTCTGTTCATTTTCAGTGTTTGCAAAATCAAGATTTTGTTGAAATCAGTGGGTTTCTACTAGTTGATCTGGCTGCAGAAACAAGACTATAAATCTGTGGGTTGTCTGTGATTTCTTACTGCTCGTCTATTGCTTTAATTTCCATGCTCAGATTTCTGGTGGAAGTGTTTTCTCAGACATCTTGTTGCTGTACTCAAACTGGGACCATTCTTCTGGCAAGCACAAAGTAGCCCTGGCTTTTCTTCAGGGGAACAAAACTCAGGTGGTGACTGGCAGCCACAGGAAAGAATCCTCTCTGCCTCCTGTTATTGAGTGGTCTGACGCCAGCACCAATCTCCATGTCCCATCTCATCCGTCCCTGGGATATTTCTGGGCAGCACCTCATCTGTGCTGGGTTGAATTCTGCCCCCGACAGGGTCTCCTCCACCACTAAGGACAACAGGATCAGCTTTTAAGGTGGTGCCCAGCACTTGTTAGGGAAGGCAGATGGAGGCTGTAGCAGCTGATCCTGCTAAAGTCGTGTTTAAGGTCATCCCGTGTCCTGTCTGGGCTTTTTTTCCCCCATAGGACAAGGATTGCCTTCCAAGGTGCTTCCTTACACCTGCCCTACCCCCAGTCGTGATGCTGGCAGCTTCATTTGTTTTGCTGTCCTCTGCTTTCCACACTCTTCTTTGTTTTTTACGGGGATAGCCCTTCTCAGGAACTCTCTTCTTTGTCGCAGCTGAGCTGCAACATCAGTTTAGCCCAGCAGAAAGGAGCTGAGCTTGCAGAGAAGGATCCTCCTGACCAGAAGGATCTGGACTCAGCAAATGAATCACACATTTCTCCTTTTCGTGAGAGCTATTTTATCTACCTTTTATTTTGCATTCTGCCCCAGCTTCACTTTAGGAGCCCAAGAAATACCTTAACTCTTTCTATTCTTCAGCTTTCAGGTAGAAAATAATATTCAACTAGCATACAGGTGCTAAATCTCCTTTTTTGCAAAAAGCCCTGAGATGCTGAAATACTGAACTCTTCAGAGATGAGTATTTATACTGTGCTGTATTCTTATAATGTCGTCCTCAAGTGTGCACCATTTCCCGCTCTGAATATTATTGCATAGTCTAAATACCATTTTAACATTGAAGCTACTGTTGAGTCTTTAAAAGAATTTTCCCTAATGGAATTTTAAATATAGATAAATGAACATATGACATATTAAGACTTTCTTTTTTTTTTTTTTTTTTTTTTTTTTTGAGGTTTGGTTAATCTTAATTGTTTGCTTAGTTATGACTGATTCTTTTCTTTGGCACCTTAATGACATTTATATATGGAGCACCCTAAGGAGGCTTCATAACCAAAATATTTGAAGTCACAAAGGATCAAAGCTGCCATTCTAAAAGCTCGGTTTATAATTACATCAATGACATCCATAGTTAGTAATTTCTAAGGTCACATTGTGGCAGGTTTACTTATCTCTTTGTAACCCATGAGCAGTCTATTTAATGACTGCTGCTTTTGTATGGAAGAAAAAAAGAATTCAAGACAGATTCTTTGGCACTTTCTTTAAAAATATTTAATATTTATGCTATCAAAGTGAAAACTTCCTTAAGGTAATGACAACTGAAATAATTAAAAATATTTCTGCAAGAGGTAAGCTGTCTGCTTTTGGTATTGCTTTCTCCTTAACCTGCCCATCCCCCTGCTTCTTTCTTGATTTATCTGTCTTGAAGCTTTTAACTCATACGAATTTCTGTCTTGCCTGTAAGGTTTCATTTAATTTTTTTTCATGAAAAAAAGGTTATTTGTAAGGTGGTTTTTTTCTGCGGCTGAAGAATTATTATTTATCTGAGCCAATGAAGCCGTCCATATTTATAGTGTTAGCATTAAAAGCAAGAGTATTCCTTTATAACTACATCCTCTTAGATATACAGTAGCATATGTCCATCCACTTTTGTATTTATTTATGAAATATAGCAGCATAGGAGGCTCAAACATCTAACTAAGCCAAATCGTTTGTTGTTGCTTTGATTAGTCTGTTAGAACATTTTTATTGTGGTAAGATACATATAGAGAAAATCCAGCCTCAGTGTGTTCTGTTTCAGCATAATGTACTGAATCAATAGTTTCTATAAGTAGTTTTAAAGCTGAAGGACACATTCATGGATCTACTGTCATTAGCCAGTGGTTTTCAATGCCTAAATTATGAAATGGGTCTCACTTCCAGTGCTTTTTTGAGTAGAGTGACTGATCTCAGTGAAGATGCAGGAAAGTTGTGAGCTCTTTCTGCAGAGAATTGGGTTTTTTGGTCTTCAAATGTTACATAAATTGTCTGAGCTTGAGTAGTCAATTTATTTTGATAGAATCAGATGAGTTTGTGCTGATTTATGTATCTAAATGTAATGTTAACTTTGTGTCCATGGAACTGACCAATTTATCTTTACTTTACACACATAGATGAATAGATGCAGAAATACACATGAAAATGAACCACTAATAGATTTAAATAATGTCACATACTGAAAAATTATCACCAAAAACCTGGGAGCCCCTTAACAAAACATTTAAGGGCAGAGATCAAAACTGCTGTCTGCTCTGCCATGGAGTCCTGATGCCAGCAAGGCCAGACTTACAGTAGCTAATACAACAACACTGCTGCAAATCAGTACAAGGTGCAATGTGATAATTTTTTTCTATTTGAATGAACAAGAGGAATGCGAACTTCAATGGACTTTGTTTTAACTTGTGAACGCTTTTGTTTTTTAGAATTTAAATCCTTTATTTGGTAAAGCACACTGGTATCATGCCCAGCTTCAGCATACGTTACAGAAGCTGTTTGAAAAGACAGTGGAGTTAATGCAAAATGCAGGTTGTAGTGTGTTTACAAAGTCTGGGCAGTAAGTGATGGTTCAGCTCCTGTGGCAGCATTGCTGCGGTAGCTTGTTCTTTTNTACCCCAAAAAAAAAAAAAAAAAAAAAAAGCCAGTGGAGAGAGGTAACATCTATTTAAGATTTTAGACCAATAGATACAGAAATAGATGAGATCTGAGGCCTGACAGCTTGCCAGTTTTCTTCCCTTTATCAGCTTGCCTATCCCCAGTCTCTAAAATTTCATGTTGAAGGAAAACCAAAAACTGAAGAGCTCCACTATGTTTTATAGTTGAGAAATGTGCATTCAGACAAGTGTTCACAGGAAGCTCTGACAGGTTTGTCAGCCTTAAGTAGGCGGTTCCTATGCAGAATGCTGGAAACCTGAGAGCAGAATGGGACCATATGTCTTCAGTAAGGTAGTTGTACTTAGTAACTAATAGCTGAAAACTAAGCTGTAACGATTCTCTTCTGCCAAGAGAAAATGAAAGGTATATTATAAAACCTCTGAATTCTGCTGCTTCTAGGAAACCTAACATCTTGCCTAGTTCCACCATCATAACCTGTATCCTAAAGGAGGTATTTTTCCCAAATAGAATAGCTGTCATTTCTTTTTCCTGGAAATATTCACCATTTAAGTTGCATGTTGGTTTTGGGAAAAAGAGTTGTTTTATTCTGCATGGCTTTTGGGAAAGGTAATACTTACAGTAGATAAAATCCACTTTTTCCTCCTTTTTTTATGTTAATGCTTCCTCGGGAAATATTAATGCTCCTGCATCATCGCTTAATGGTTTTGTCTGTTTCTAAAGAGGACAGAAGAAATATATTTCCTTCTGCTCAATTTTTAGAACTTATTTTTATATCCCCTGTGTATTATCTCAATGATGGCATACACTTTTCATTCTGGTTTTGGCTTGTGCTCTTCCTGAAAGCAATGTTCTGTACTGCACGTTGCTCTGTAATCTTCTTAAGTCATCATTTCACTTGCACTGTAAATAGAAATCCATTTGTGTAATTAATGATTTTGTTATTACAGAAACTTTTTTTTTTCTTTAATTTAATTTCTTCTATGCATGGATGTCAAACATGCCATCTTTAGCCTAGAACTATCCCACATAATGTGTTTAGGGGTCTGCTTCTTATTGAAGACAAAGTTGAGGCTTTCATGTAAGAAGCTACATTTTTTACCTCATACTTGCGAGAAAGATTCTTCTGAAAGTGGAAATCAAACAGCTGACCATCAGCATTTGCCCAAGTGTGAATGTCTCTGCAGGAGCATGAACTTCCGAGTCCCATTACTCCTATTTAGGAGTTAATCCCCAAACCTAATGTATAGACCAACAATCTGTTAACTGTCTTCTTACAAGTGTAGGAAAACATAAAATGCAAAGCTCACAAATGAAGGGAAGGAGTGCAGAGGGAATCAGCAACTGTCTCGTGGAAGAAAAAAAAGACATGGAAGAGACTACAGAAAAGCAAAAGGTAATAATAGCAGTGATCCCCAAAAGGAGCAGATTTTTTTAAAAACATGAATTATGCTGAATGTCAGAACACAACAGTGGAAACCTCCCATCCTCAGTATGTGCTTATTATTAAGAGAGTATATCTGAAGGGTAGTTTATATTTGACTTTCACTCTTTGTGACAATCTTTTCCTGACAAGAGAGTGCTTTCTGCTGCTGGCAAATGAGCCTGCAGCATCTTCAGTTCTTACCGTGGCATGTGGACTTTCACTGAACATGGAATCTGCATCTTTGGTAGAATAACCCGGCTAGGCAGTTTAATAAATGGAAACATGCACAGACTCTGCCCCAAGCTTTTTTCTTCCTTAGCCATGGCTAAAGCAATCTAGAATAGCCCTAAACTGAGGTGTGAAAAGATGAAAGTAACTCCAACTTTACTCTAAAACTGTTCATTGATAGGCTTTCATTTCCAGCAAGATGGGAAAACTCTCCTTATTCCCTTTTAAACAGGAAAGTGGTTTCAGGAAGTACAATTCTTAATTCTCTGCCTGCTGTAAGGAAAATGTATCTGTGGTTTTCTCTTGGATCAGTCACATAACCAATTGAAATGCATGCATTTTTCAGCACATTGATATTTAATTTCTTTAGGGTTCCCATATCTGAATTTGATGTTTTGTATTAAAAAGGAATTACCCCAAACCCTTCATTATAATGAAAAACCAGAAACCAAGAGATGTCAGACACTGAGGTAACCGTACTCTTTATGACCCTGCCTTGCCCTTTACAAAAGCCAGCTTAAGTTGGTTAGAACTGCCTGTGATTGCTCATCTTCTCTAGTCATTACTTTCTGCATACACATAGCAGAAGAAAAGTCTTGTGCCAAAGAAGATTAATGAAAATCTACATTACACTTCATTCAAAGCATCTGCCTGCTTAGGAAGTCATGCACTGGCACACATACTAATTAGAGCAGAACAAAATGTGCCTTTTTTTTTTTCTTTTGGGGAGGAAATTGAAAACCAAGAAGCTATTTTCTCCCTAATTTTTTTAAATGGTCACACCAGCTGTGCACATTAAATATCTTGTATGCAATGTGCATTTTGTAACCGAGACTGCTGCAGGGGTTAAATTAATAATTCTGCTTTCTCAGAAAAAGCACAATATAACAATCATCCTTGAAAAGGGTGAAATCTACTTTTCTACAAATGAAAAAGTCAGAATGATCACTAAAAATATATCTGCACCGGGAAAGAATCCACTGATGCTCTTGCACATAGTGCTTTATACTAGCTGCTGACTAAGGGGGAAAACAGATGGTATATTATGACTAATTTTTACAGTGGGAAAAAAACACAGGTAATAATATGCCTATTAACAGAGAGGACTGTTGAGGAATTTCCTGAAATTGTGGAATGAAATGTGCAGCAATAAGTGCTCATTCTGAACTGATTTTCCTGCCTCATGGCTGAGAGGGGACGGAAAGGGAGGAAGGCAACTGAATCGATGAGAAAGTGAAGTTGTTTAACCAGTGGAGGTGTTGCACGGGGACAAAAACTCCTTGTCCCTTTTGCACGCCTATCGGTTGCACGTTGTCCTCAGAGGCAGGATAAATCCGGCACACCAACCCCATCCATGTTCCTGTGCATGGCCTTGCCCTTGGCAGTGGGAAATCCCTTTGCTATGGGGACCAGGACCTGGGAGGTGCAGGTGAGTTGTTGCAGTCAGTAAGGGGAAGTCAGCAGAGTTCCTTTGAATTTAGAAGATCACCCAGTTGTGCTGTCAGGTATGAATGGCTAAAAGTCATCAAGGAAATGATTGCATGTGATAGAGAAGAAAGGGCTGATTCTAGGCAGTCAGTTGAACATTTGGGAGAAGATTTCTAAAAAAAAAAAAAAAATTGCCACCAATGTTTAAAAAAAAGAAAAAGTAGCATAACTGCACTCTCAGGTATCCACTTCCAGGAGATGGATGCGCTTGAAAGAAAGCAAGCTTTACAGAGCTCTTCATCTAGCTTGCTACATGGCAGAATAACATCCTTCAGTCCGTCAATTTTCTGCCACCAAAAGGCTATGAAATTCAAAGAAATGTGTTCTTTATACATTATTCAGTGTAGCTTTCCAGTTGCATACTTTGTAAATAGTACTTTTAGGGGTTTCAAAATGGTGAGAATACAGGGGCTGGCCAGTTTTCATTAGACTACCTTACAATTTTCAGCAGAACAGAAAATAATTCTCCAGTGGTATAAAAAGGGATAGTGGATGAGGAACACAGTCACCCATTTTCCTAAGCTACAGACCCTTCTGTCAGTGAAATGTAGTTTGAGTGAAAAATCAGAGTACATTAGCTGTGTGGCTCCAACTTTGTATGTAAATCACCTTCTCCCACCCTCTCAGTATTAGTGCTTTGGTGACAAGCAAAGAAAGTAATTCTGTTTTGAGCTTTTTATCTGATGATAAGTCTCTGCTCACTGCTCCCTAACTTGTCACCACTGTGGTGAGATTGGTTGCATCTTTAGTGCTTCAAGTCATAAGATATTTAGCATATTTTCATTAAAATTCCTTATTTTCCTCCATTAATATTTTTAAAGTATCTCCCTAGGGTTTTGGGTTCCCCTTGGGGTTAAAGCTAGTTTTCAAGGACTTGTTTCAATAAATTGTTAGCAATATTTGCTTAACAGTAATTTTTTTTGGCAGGGGGAGATAATTGCTTTTCTCCAATTCTATTGAACTTGCAGCCCTCACGGAGACATCCAGATAGTGTTACACTTCAGTAAATTGGCCTGCAAGATTTTCGGTCAAAAAGCTGGAATTGATTCCCCCTCAGAAATTCATGACATGGATATCTGTCTTTGGCTTATGAAACCCAGACCCAGAAAATAAAAACCTGAGAGCTTGGATTGTCCATCTTAGTGAAGTCAAGTCGGAGAAGTGTTTATATTGATAGCCATGACAAAATTGTGGGGGAGAGGAGTAGATGCCAGAGAATGACAGAAAGTATTTGAGGTAGAACAGATCATAACACTGGCTCGAGTGCAGATAAATAGCCACTTGCCCCAAGTACATTTAAGTTGGAAATTAGACATTTTTAATGATTAAAAGACTTTGGCTTTGCAAATGGTTTTATAATGGCAGTAGCAAGAGCAAACTACCCAACAGATGTTAGACTGGCTAATGATGAATTTACATTGGGAATGTTATGGCATTTCTCTTGCACTTGCAGGCAGCTTAGGCTCAGGGACACAAAAGTCCTGTTCAGCCCTAGGTCTCCAGAAGTTTTCAGCCTTTGGATCTCATGCAAATGACAAAAGCAAAGCTTTCTGCTGAAGGAGGCAGATCCTGAATTTTAGTAATGTGGTATTTACAGAGTTCAGGTTCTGTCACAAACTGTCTGCTGTCTTACAGATAAAGGGGGAAAGAAGGAAAAGAAGACTTATTTTTTCAGAAGTGTCAACATAAGAAGTTTAAAATTAGGCTAAAGTAATTTATAACTTTCTGCATCCTATCTTAATTCCCTCAGCTGCTATTTCCCTCCAATACAAATAAGATATCCCCAGTAACCCTGCTGATAACCAGCACTATGTTGATGCGGAATGAAAATAGATTTAAGTCTAAAGAAGAGAGATGCCTGAATGACATGTTCAGGTGTAAATTCAGTGTTTCTTTTAATGATGCTCAAGAGTTCGAAGAATGAAGCTGCACTGAAGGTGTGGCTTGGCAATATCATCTTTTANACCATGGTTTCAGGATAAAAAATAAGATTTTATTGTGTTTAGAAATAGAGACTTATACGGCCTTTTAGGATGGGGTGTGGAATTAGCCCCTCCCCTTTTCCCCCCAAGTGTTGTCATGTCATGAGACACCATGAAATTTATGAATTTAAACAAGTACACCATCAAAATGAAAACCAGTGAAAAGTCCAAAGAGGCAGTCAGAACAAAGCAGGATTTTCTTTCTCAGGGTCAGTCATAAGGTATATGAATGTAAGGAGGGGCTACTTTATCAATGTGCACTATTTATGAGTGATGAGTGAGAGAATGAGTAAAGAAGTTCTGGTAATGGGTCTGACGAAGAGTCCTCTCACAGAATTGGAAACCAGCATCCTATCACAGCAGGTACACTTTCAGAGAGAGCGTATCAGGGTTTTGAACACTGGTATGATCTTCTACACATTAAACTCTCTCACTGCAGTGGGGAAAGGAATACAAGTTCTCTGCAGTTTCAATGCTTAAATACCACAAAAATGCCTGTTAATAAGTGGGCAGAGAAACCATTCAGTGGAACTAAGCCTGGCATGGACTGTAGATAATGCTAACAATGTGTATTAGGTTGTGCTCTCATCTGTGTCCTCTTTTTATTTTGATTGTTATAAACTAATTCCTATAATTTCATTGTGTCTTACAGTGAATGTCTTATTAGACCTGTGCCATACCCTCTTTATTCTCTCTGATATATGAAGATGGCTTGACATCCTGTTATATTCCAATTTTGAGATGCTGGAGGTATAAAAAAATGAATTTGTCTTTAGAAGGAGGTGGGGTTTTTTGTTGGTGGTTTTTGTTTGTTTGGTTTTTTACTTTTCTCTTTCACTTCCTTGTGGTGCTGGGGATGAGAGCGGGCAGATGCCAAGCCATAGGTGCTACAGGACATACTTCTCAATTCATGTTTTGTCTTACATATCAAAGAGCCTTAGGGCAACTGAGGTTTAGACCCTACAGGTTACTTAGCGTTGCCCAGGCTGAGCAGTGTCCAAGCTACGCACTTGATTTCAGAACAGGCTGCAACAACTCAGGAACAAGTGTGTTCGCTAAAACCTGCTCCAATGTATCATGCAAAGAAAGACAGCCTAGAATTAGACAAATCTGAAGAACTTAGGCCTGTAAACCTGCAGGAGGCTGCTTAGGATAACAAGTAAATCCAGATTTAAATATTTAAACTTTTAAGTACCTGATCATTAATGCGTAAATTTGAAGCCCTGGAAATCTGTTTGTCAGCCTGTGTGTAAGATAAGGTAACGTAGTTATACCATAGCATTTCCCCTGCACTTTCAGTGCAGTATTTTACTTCCATCAAAATCAATTGCTGAGCCTTTTTAACGTGTTTAATTGTCTGAGTTACTCATGCAAATTCATATAAAATAGGTCTCCTTGCTAGAAAGGCAATCTGTAAGAAAAGCAAGTGTGCTCTTAGTTTCTGCACATTTAAGAAATGCTCGAAAAGAAAAGTCTGTAGATTTATTAAAAGATATGTTTTTAACTGTGAAATAGCAGGAACACATCAAGCTTGCTCACTTAGGAAATGCTGAGAGCATAACTGTAGAAGTATTACCATAGATGTGTTTTTGTGTTTCATACATAGACAGTTGTCTTTGGAGACAACTAGCTATGGCAGAGCCCCTCAGTGGAAACATAATGTTTGGATTAATCGTATTTTCTTGCATCCTTTCTTGTATGCTATGGACTTAAATAAAATTGAGCTGATCTGGCTTTGGCTAAGAGCAGAAGAGTGGTCAAAAATATAATTCTACTCCAGAAACAGACAGTGCCCTTCAGCTTCAAGTTTGGCCTCAAATTCTCACATTTCTTAGTATGTAAGAGGGCAGTGTAGGCTTAAACTATTATTTATTGGTTGGTTGGTTTTTTTTAAATAGTGAGCTTAATGCTATTCTAAGGCTTAAAACAGAGAGAAAATTTGTCACCTCATAATGCAGTCAGATAAATGTAAGGATTGGAAAAGCCTAGCCCCTTCTGATCTAATAAAATGATGCTTAATCTGGAAGAAGGTATAAAACTACTTCCTATTTATCCACACCCCTGCTGATACTAAAATTAACCTAAAGAGGTGCTTGATGGCACCTACTAAGCCATCATATTAATTAAACAGCTTTATAACATTTACTTTCTGGGAAAGAACCTTTTCTTTTATTTGTTATTATTTCTTTTACTAGACACTGCAGAAATTATATATACTAATAACTCTCATGACACTAGTGACTTTCAACATTTTTTTTGGGAAACAGCTCCCACACTGTTCTTGGCTATATACATGTGTATATATATCTTTTCATGCAAGTAGTGCTGGCAAAACATCTCCTGCCATCACAGACATCGACTGCTGAGGCAGCCTGGAAATGCCAGTTAATTTGCCCATTACAAATTTTATACTATATTTTGTCTCCTTTTTAGGGGAGTTGCAGGGATAAGTAAAAGAGCAGAAAAGACTGGCTGATGGAGGAAATGATAAAGGTCTGCTTATAATAATTCAAGCAAGAAAAAAAAAATCTAACTAAATACAGTGATAAAATATGCTGAAGATGATTGGTGACAATTAATATTGATTTTGCTTATCTTTTCGTTTCTTTCAGTATGACATTGTCTGAAGTTTTCTCAGATACCAAGGAGTACATCCTTCCTGGAGCCTGGCGGGCAGAAAGTGCTGTTCTGCAGGAGCACCAGAAGAGCAGAGAATAATAACCAAGTCTCTTGCTTCGTAGTCCATTGTTTACATTAACACTCTTCTTCTTGTATGTCATAGCCAAATTGGCACTGCTCTAAATGCATGAGAAAAAATGAGATTTGTGACAGGAAGGTAAAGTTAGGCGGAGGATTGTACCAACATGGATGGGCTGGATAAGATTCTGCACAGGTATGGGAACATTTTCAGGGATCTGTTTCCCCATTTTTAGCATCATATTTTAAATGGAGCTGACAAACCTGGCTGTGTAAAGGTTTAAATTTATGTTCTTTCTCTTTATATATACATTTGAAAATTGCTGGTTCTCTTTCTGGGTAAAGATAATATACAGACCCATGTTTCCAGGCTTTTTGGAGTACAAATCCCCTTGTGCTTCCTTTTAGCTGTTTCAGTAATGCTTATGGCTGTAGATATGTCTTTGACAGAAGCCTGAGGGGTTCACATACCTTTTGCTTACATGGCCACATCTTTCCTAGCAACTTTTATCTTTTTTTCCTGCTTTGCTTTCTATAAATAGTCAAAANAAACTGTGTTATTCACAGCTAGCCCATTATTTTTGCACTCGGTTCTTAAATCTGTCATGATTTTCTCTGAAAGTCTAATTTGACTAAGGGCTGGACCCCATACTTCCATTCCCTCATCCAATGAAATGGTAGTGTACACTTTTCAAAGAGTATAACGGGCTCGTGCTGTCGGTCTGGATTCAGAGAAGATGTCCAAGTCAGCTGAAGAAACGCAGAGCTGGGAAGTGAGAGGGACCAGTGCTGTCCATCCACCTGGGCACAATCATTTCACAAAAGGATGATTCTGAGTCAATACCTGATGACAAAAGGAAGACTTTATTCAAAACAGCTATCCTCAGATGCTTGCCAGTGCTAGCCCAAGCAGTCCCTTTCAGAAACAATGTCATATGTTCCTAGAGGTAACACGACCATCCGTACACATTCTTGGAATTCAGTCCCTGCAGTATGGCAGAAGTCTTCTGCGTAAAGCAAATAATAAGTCTGATTTAGAAAAGAAACCGGAAGAAATAGCTCCTTTTGATAAGAAGTTATTGAAAGCAAAGCCCAGGATCCCATGCCAGTTGGCATGCAGAATTATCGACCAGATTTTCATCAAAAGGATTTGGATCATTTTGAAGTGGGATGCAGGAATGTATACTCGGCTTAAAATAACTAATGATCTAAAGATTCGTATTAAATAGCTGCTCAGCTACAGTTACTGAGTCAGTCCTGCCCACCCTAAACTACTTTCACTAGCGTGGATCCCCAAAACTGGAGCATTGTACACTTGGTGAAAAATACTACATTTTTCTGTGTATGCTAGAAAAAAAATTAACTTTTTAGAAATGATGAATGGTTGAATTCACACTAATTGTCTGTTACATTGTAACTTGCCTTTACAGATTCCCACTGTGATACAAAAGCTGAAAGTATTTTTCCTTCAGCTGGTTAATGTATTCAGAGTCTTTTAACTATGGCTGGAAGTGATGAAAACATGTCATTTTTCTGACATGTATTCTCAACCAAGAACTCTTTACTTGTCTTTTGCAAGTACAATAGACTGTCTATAATAATATTTCAGCTCTAGCTGTGGTATTTTTGAAGCAGATGCTCATGTTAGTCATCAAGTCTTGCTTATATTAGTATGCCTTAGATATACTAATATCTCATTGAAGGCAGTGAGATTTTTCATGGCATAGGTACACTCTGACAAGAATTGGGGCTGCATTATCCAGTCCTTTGAGTCGAGATCTATGCCCAAGGCAGAATGTAAAATACTCCCAGAGAATGTAGCAAAAGGAAATTGCAAAATTTATCTAAAGCATATTTTGTAGGTAGCATTCATGGAGCATTTGGGAATGGCTACAACATGAACTCCAGTTTCTCTGGGCTTTGAAATTTGTTCTGCAGAATGAACAAATTTTTGTCTTTTTTTTTTTTCCCTTTTCTGGACAGAAAATAGATTTTACCTTTTTTTGTTTTGTTTAAATGTAAATGGAAACAAGTAACAAAAGGAGGACTTCTCAGAAATCATTATTTCATGTATGATTTTAAACACATTACAATTTTATAGCTATTCATACGGTCAGCTGGACCACATATATTTTAGAAATGATGACATATTTAGGGCACTATATTGGCATTGCAGATGAGCAAAATGTCTATAAATAGCTATAGAGGAATGGATATGTACGCTAGCACGCAAAATGTTCAATGTAGAGAAGCAAAACACTATTGTAGTACCGTGTATCCTTGCCTTTAAGTTTAACAGCCCCCCTTGTGCTCCGGTGGGTTGCCCCCGTCCTTTACAGATGCTGCTGGATTCCAGCTGTCCTGTGACCTTGTTCTGCAAACACTGCTGAGCATAATGCTCAACGCTGAGCTCCTCAGGCCATGTCAGCACAATCCATCCAAATTCGAAGCGGAGTGTCTGTATGCCCATTTAAAGTGCCGCAGGTACATGAATCCTGAGGTGGTGTTTGTGAAATGCTGTGAATTGCCTCAGAAAGAAATGATATTACTGCAATAGGTACAACCGCTTTTGAGGTCTGTTTCTGGCCCGTGTAGCTTCAGGACAGTTGCTGTGGTTAGGGGTGGTCAAAGCTTAGCCTGTGTATTTTCAATGATTTGCCTCGGTTCCTGGAAATAGTGCTGCATATGACGTATATGGAATGGAATTAGTTTGGTGGCTGTACAGTAAACTGATTATTTCAGGTATTGTCATTTTATCTCTCTCCTGTGAGCATGGATTTACATATCTACAGAAAGAGCAGTGAAGAATTGTGATTTCTGGAAATGTTCACCTTCTAGCTGAGACTGCAGTGAAATGATTAAATTCATTTTAAAATAGGGTTTTTTAGAAAGTAAGCTGACAAAATGAAGAGGGTTCACTATAGGGCTACAAAAATTATTCACGGTTTGGAAAACCTGCCACATATTTAGAGGCTTAATTAGCTCACTTTTCTTTAAAGGAAAATTAAGACGTGATATGATCAGCCTACAAATCCGTATTATTTTGTCATTACTAGTGACAGCTCCTTTCTCACACAGAAGCGTAACATGATCCAGCCAAACTACTCAGTGCCTAAAAATAAGAAACAATATTTCTAATTAGATAGATAGGTGACTGGCCAAAAGCAGAATGGATACCTGAAATCTTTAAATCAAGACCATTGACTTCCTAGAAGGAGGAACTCAGCTCAACCACAGCTTGATCAGGGCTAAAGGACATTCACCACCAAGGATATCCGAAAGATCAGTCTAAAGGAGGAGGTATGATGACAACAATTTTTTCTGCCCTTGTAATCTGTGACTGTATATAAGGGAGATAGATAGGTAGTAGAGAACAGAGCTTATTTGGAATAGACACTATTTTACAGCCTACTAAAGACTTCAAGGCCAAAGTGAATTCCATAATAATGGCAATTAAAGCATAGCTGGCTATCTTTCCAGGTTAGGCTTTTGAGTTAATCATGCAAAGGTCATTATTAATGCCACTCAAGCACAGCAGAACATGTAAAACCACCTCTAAACCACCTCTGACAAAAAAAGGTCGCAAATCTTATCTTTCTCCCTAGTCAATTAAAAAGTGGTTTGGGGTTGGGTTTTTTTGGTAAACTGTACAGATTTTTTTAAAAGAGTGACTACTTTAGAATATAAGGCCCATTCCTACATATCTAAAATATTTTAGTTATTTTACTGGAATTTCAGGTGTACAAATAAAATTTACTTGAAACTGTATCCATGAAAAAAATAGGGTATCACTAAGTTCATTTATCTTTTACTTTAGACAAGTAAATAAATACTGAAGTGAGATAAATAAATACTGCCTGAGTAGGCTGGTAGACAAAGACAAAAATCAAATAATTTTGGAAGTATGCTACATAGAATGGGTAGATATAATATGTAGTATAGCATAAAATATGAGTGTTTAAAAAAGGAAACCAATTGTACTGTTTTGAAATACAAATATTGTAATCTTATTCATAGAGTTGCTACCCACTATTACATGCGGTTTGCAAAATTCCTGATGAAAAGAAATATTTTCTTCATTCATTGTAGAAAAGCTGTTTCTGTTCAGATATATAGCAAAAGTTCTAATTATTAAACCCTTCTTCTCTTAGTTTGTGCTCCCATTGCATAATTTTATATCCCTTGATAGCCCTTTTCCTTCGCCTTTTCTCCATAATTAGGAAGCAGACATTGTTTGAATCTTTGTTCCTAGAGCAAGACCTACGTTGTCAGGGGTTGAGGCTTTTGCAGAGGATGAGCTCTCTGCTGTGCCTCTGCAAGGAACATGCTGCCAATTATTTTGAGGGAAGAGCCGGCTTACAGTAAACATCTCTCTTTTATTGGTGACAGACTTAGCTAAGGGAGTGAAATAATAAATCTTATAGCAAGGGGGAGCTGACCAAATTATTGAAGGAGAAATCACTCCTGCCAGGTACTAAGAAATTTGGTGACAAAGAGAAAAATCTCCAAACCCTGGAAGGTTTTATCCACCTCTTGAATAATACTATTTTGCATTTTTAGAGCATTTCATGTCTTCAAGATGCAGAACAGATGTTTCTTAATTCTCCTAATGGTTCTGTGAAGTGGGTGAGCATTATCTCAGCTTCCAGATGGGCAAAGGAGTACACAGAGGTTGAATGATTTGTCTCGGACCACAGTGTGAATCAATGTCAGAACCAGGAATAGGATCAAGAAGTGCTTGGGAGAACATGCCCATACTGAAATCACTCAACCACACTGTACCTGTCATAAGAAATGGAAATTAATTTTTAATATTCCCGTTTCTAAAGCAAGATTTTGGATTTTAGAAAAATTAAATATTTATTTCATTATGTATGACTTCATAAGCCTATAATTTATACCAGATAGATTTATTGGCTTTATTTCCCCATGATAATTATATAGTCCTTGTTGATCTAATGGGCTTGTCATTTTTAGTAATGTATCCATCTGCCCAAAGAAACAGCATTATTTGCCTCTTATGTACTTAGGAGCAGAGTGGAACGGTATGCACATAAAAATTACACTGAGCTTCAATATTAAAATGAAGGGCTTTTCCTTCTCCTAAATGCAAATTAAATATACTAAATTAATTTGCAACTACTTCAGTTTTCTAAGCAAATTTAATCCTCTGCTATTTATCAGGCTGGCAGCATTGCAGTCCTCTATTTACTTAAAATATTGAATATTTAAACTGCTGATATGTAGCAATGACACCAGCAGATTGTAGAGTTTACAAACGTTAGTCAGTCTGCCTTTAGCAGGAAAAAAAAAAGCACCCAGTGCCTCTGACTGAATGGTCATTCAGACCTATGTGCAGGATAGTGTTTGACACTGATTGGGAGAGAAGATATTCAGGATTGGGACAACTACAGTTGGAGAGGTTTTCCCTTAGTCCCAGCAATCTCCTTTTGCTTCAGAAACTCATGAATTACTTTACTGCTGATAATATGACACTGAAGCCTCTTCAGCCATGGCATCACCATAAATGTAAGTTTAAAATTCCAATCCTTTTGCCAGGTCAGCCTCAAAATTAATTTATTTCTATGACTCAATTTTTTTAAATCAAAAATGTCCCTTCCCAGAGCTGCGTGGCTTCTATTTTCCCTGTGCAGAAATTGGTCTCCGTCTCCTTGCCCAACAAGTCCAAGAATCCTCTTGTTTCACAGGCCAGTCTTGGGTTCTTCACACTGTTTTTCTGGGTGAAAACCAGGTTAAACTGCATCTTCTTTTGTATAAATAGTATATAGGAAACTGGGAAAACTGTGACATTGAACAGAGAGACCCTAAAAAGTATCCTGACATTTTCCACAAATGAACATAGCATTTTCAGCTAAAAATAGAAAAAAATTAAGCATTATAATATTTTTCATTTCTGCATTATTATGCTCATGATAAATGTGGAGAATCCTACAGGTGCATTCAATTACACTACTGTTTTAAAGACAGCATTACTGTCATATAATTCAAGCCAAATAACATCTTAGAAAGCAACAAGGATTGAGGGAGGGGGAAATAGTGACACAGAGGAATCTAGACCCTATATAAGTACAGGAAAACAGACAACAGCAGAAAGATTGAATGGGTTGGATTGTGAGTGGATATATACGTTGTGATCCTGCTTTTGCTGCTTATTTCTCCCTTGGTCCCAAATTAGACTTCATCAGTCTGGGTCCACCCTCATTCCCCTTCCCTGCTCTCCAGATTTCTACTTAGCATTGCAAGGATCAGAACTAATTACCGAAGCAAGAGATTCTCATCGGTTTCCCTCCCTTGACCTCCCCATCGGTGCTCTGTTCCTCTCCAGACAGCCTATGCACACATGTGAGAAAGAATTTGGCCAGCATGCTACCAAAAGGGGAAGAATTCAAAAGGGAGAAAAGTAACAAAGGTGGCTGACAAGCACCGGTCAGGAATTCCCAGGGTACAGACAGATTAGTGATGCTATTTACTGTTGCAATAGATGCAACTAAATCTTCACCACAGAGCTTAATGTGGACTAGATACCTGCTACAGGTGTGAGTGATAAGAATGGTAGTTCCCCTTTTTTGTCACCTATTAAATGGCGGATAGCAGGGACACGCAAAAAGCAAAAAGGTGGGAGAAATCAAGCTGTTTATGATAGTCAATATTTTCTTCACTTCACATGATATTCTGCTTCTCTTATAATAGGTTAAGTATAATTTTTTCCTTTGTCTTGTGCTATATATTAAAGGCCATCCTATTGTAACTGGTTTGACAGTCATATCTGTCTTTTTTATAATACAATCTGACTGACAATAAGTCAGGGGACTGCAATTTGAACTCCTCATTGTAACTGGCCTGACAATCATCTCTTTCTCATTTATAGTGCAGTTAGATTGACAATAAGTCAGGAGATTGGCAGCTGGTTAGTTTGTTTTTCCCTGAATGCATATTTCTGTCTAAGAAAAGACATCTATTCCTAAATTGTCTGGTAGAAAAGTTGAACAGAATTCTAAAAGGCTTATATACCACAGCATCATTATTAAAATAATATTATTCTTTGGCTTTGTACCAATTTCACTTTTAAGATGACGGTTTTCTTTCTTTCTCCTCTGCTAATTGTGCCTCTATTTGTCATCAACATTATTAAAGCATTGTAGAATTACAGTTTATATATTAGGAACTGTTACATAGGTTCCTGATAATTTTTCTTCTTAAAAAGTATCAAAAAAGCTATTATCTGCTTTGCAAAAGCAATGTCCACGTACTATAATTGGGATGTTTGGGGAATTCTTTTCAGTGGTTGCTGCTTGTGCATTGTTGACTGCAGCCAGTCACTTGCAGGATATCTTCTTTATTTTTATAGAGAAGGAATTCTGGCACTCACTATGTTGTTGATAGGTGTCATCTCTGAATAAATACACGTTCTCTGATACTTGGCACACCACTGCCTTCCACTAGTGGGTCTCAAAGCCAAAACCAGCATAGTTTGTGGTGATGTCATATCAAAGGGGTAGTTTGCAGTGACCTTCTCCAAAACTTGGCCAGGAATCAATGCCAAAAAGGTCCATGAAACATTCCCTCTGCAGTAGAATAACAACCTGTCAGGATGCTTAATGCATTCCTGCAATGCCCAAAGGCAGAGGAAAGTGAGAGTATGGAAAACAGCTATCCTAAAAAGCATCTTTCTTTAGGGGAAAAAAAAAAAAGCAGGTATTTGCATATTAGTGTTGCTCTGCAGTTTCAGTCTGATCTTTAGGTGCTCTCAATTGGATATACTTCATGAGTGCAGCCACTGTGGAGGCTGGTTCAAGGGCAAGGGAGAAGGGTTCCTGGGCAGGAAATCAATAATGGTGCAATTCCCAGGATGAGGCAGCAGATTCTGCAGCCGCTTATAAGACCATTATTCACAACAGTTCTGATGCCCATGGTTTGCAGGGTACTGCCTGTGTTATAAAGGGCATATTCTTCATACCCCCTACACACCCTCACAAGATGCATTTAATTAAAGAAATAATACAGCTGCAGAGATACTAGTTGGTATTTTTGTAGAGCATGCATGCGTTTTTTAACTCGAGGGATATGATCTCTTCACAGTTTAAATGTGCCCCCTTCGCATGCAAATGTTTTGTATACCAATATTGGAAAGGTTTTCTCTAGTCATTGGGTATATATTCTGCTCAGAAATAGTTTCAAAATTCTTCATAAAGAATCCAGTCAGCTACATCATTTAAATATGCTTGAGGGACTGAAGATTGAACAAGCAAAAGTGTAAATTGCACTTGAGCTACTGAGGAACAAAAAGTAGAACAGGTATGTTTGTGTCTACACTTATTACTAAAGGATGAAAGGGTGAAGAAAAACTTTAAATTGATGCTGAAAAGACATTAGACTGCAGAATTCTGATGCAAAAATATTCAGTAGAACAAGAAGCCTAGAATGAGAGCTAAAGGCACTAAGCCAGAAGATTGACATGTAAAGTTTGTTCACAGTGGAGAGAAAAATATTTATTCTTTGTTTTCTATTCCAAATAAATTTCCTTCCGATGCGGTAATCTTATGCTGCTGTTTATCTCAACCTGTGACTTTGCTTATTCCCTCTTCTCTTCTAAAAATCATTGCAGCTAGTGGTGCATTTAATTAGCTTTTTTCCTAGATAATGCCTAATAGGCAGCATCTTCCTGTCAAACACTTGAACTGGTGAATTCCCCAGTTAAACACCACCATTTTGAACAAGGAAGATTAGCACAATAAAAAAATCAAAGGGAACAGAACTAAATTTCAAAGATACTCAAGGCTAACGTAACACAGCGCTGAGATCTGTACTCATGCAGAGAGCTGCTGGCTTTAGGCATGCTAAATGAAACGTGTTTTACATCTGGATCAGAGTTAGAAAAATTTTAATACTGCTATCGTTTCTTGGGATTTCTTTTTTTTCTTGACCAAATGGCAAAGAATATAGCAGCCACTATTGCTATAGTATGGCTTTCATAAAACAGAATGGTTGTGTTTTCTCACTCATATTCACTTGGTGTTCAGCATTCAGAATCCAAATTCACTACCACCTTTTTCAATTAACTATGATGGGCTGTTTGGGGCACAACAGTAGCCAGTTATGGGGTAGAAGCAGACACAGTTGTTCTTGCCAGCTTTCCAGATCCATTTAAAGTGGTCCTACTCCATGACTAGGAGCTGAAACAGCTATTTCTATGAGCTGGAAAATAGATGCATCTATGAACACTGTCTTTTTTTCTTCCTAGGGATGCCCTAAGCTGTGCTTTCACTAGTAATTAAATTTTGTATATTATTGATCCCCTGCCCCCAAGTAAAAAAAAATCAAAAAATAGACTATTTTGTCCTCTGGTGAACTATAATGGAAGACTGTAGTGCAGGATAGAAAGATACAAGACCAAAATTGGAAGCTCTTAGTTTTTTAAAGATGAACTCTCTCCAAGTTGACTATATGAAAAGGGAAAATAAAAATAACAGCGGTGAACACAGAGCAGAAGGAAAACATGGAAACCCAGCTTCCCAGTTCAGTAGTCTATTCCTAGGGAACACTACTTAAAGTAACTATCCAAAGATTACAGCAAAATATACTATTTTTGTTGTCATCTCTCTAAGAAACTGTCAAACAAGCAGCTTCCTCTGATTTATTAAATTTATTAACATTTAGCCATTAAACAATATTGCAGGTAACATTTATTCTTTTTTTTTTCCCATGCTTCCAATTATCATGTCCAAGTTACATGTTCATAGATTTAAATAATAGGGAAATTCATACATCTATGTGAAAACCTTTTCCCTCATCCTTGTGTTACCACAAGTACAGATTCTTGCCTCCTTTTTTTTTCTGTCTCATATAATACAGCCCAGATAGTAGAATACTTGGAATACAGATTTAGGTGTGGTTTTAAAATTGGTCACTCCCTTCTTTTTATCAATTTTTCACTTTTAAGGAGAAAAAGAATACAGCTAGGCAGAAGAGACAATTTTCACTCTTTCCACCGCTACTGGTAAAACATATTGATGTTATATGATGGAAAGAATTTACTTTCAGCTTTGACAGGTTATAAATAGAAGGCATTGTCATTGTCTAGCAGTTCTCCTGCAAAGGAGAGGTAACTGGGTAGATGAATAAAATATTGTCATTAAAAATACATTTTAAGTTAAATCTCAAAGTAGCTGATGAAATATTTCTATAGCAGTCCTGTCAGCTCATGCTCCAAGTAGTAACTTCTTTCGCTTGTTTTTTGTTGTTGTTGTTGTTGTTTTTTAAAAGAAGTAAAAAAACCACCCCAAAACCAAAATACCTCTCTCCAGCTGGGGAGAGTGTGAGAGTGTCTCACACTTAGAATCACAGACTCATAGAATAGTGTGGGTTGGAAGAGACCTTTAAAAGTCATCTAGTTCAACCCCCCCCCACAATGAGCAGGGACAAGCTAAATCAGGTTGTTCAGAGCCCCATCCAACCTGACCTTGAATGTTTCCAGGGATGGGGCATCTACCACCTCTCTGGGCAACCTATGTCAGTGTTTCACTCCCCTCATTGTAAAAAATTTCTTCCTTATATCCAGTCTGAATCTACCTTATTTTCGTTTAAAACTGTTATGCCTTGTCCTAGCGTTACAGGCCCTGCTAAAAAGTTTGTCCCCAAACAGACTTCTTCAAGTTACCTGAGATGGAGACTTTGCTAGACCTGCCATTCACACAGATCCTATTGAGGTGCTTTGCTCTTCAGTGTCCATCCCCAATTTTGTAGTACCTGAACACCTTGCAATACAGCCTGCTTGTTCTTCAACGAGGCAGCAAGGCAGAGATGTGCTGCGTTTCCCTTCTGGAGGCAGAAATCTTGGGCTGCCTGTACACTGAGCTCGTAGAGAGGTCTTGAGACCTGACTTGACATCCGTACCTGCTGCCTCTTTGAAGATGCACAGTCACCTCTGGCCACCACACTCTGGGGAGGGAAGGGCACTGGAATCTCTAAGTTGTGGGACCACATCAGACTGCAGCTGGTTCTTGGGGTTCAGTTCAGATATGGTGTGAAAGCAGCCAGGGAGATGGGCTGGTTTGTCCAAACTGGTCCAGATCTGTGGCTGTGTCCCAGGTTGAGGCTCCCTGGACTAGGCTAGTGCACTGCCCTCCTGTGCAGAAAGAGGTGAGGGGAACGTAAAAATGGTCTGGGAGTTTGTTAATACCCTTAATGAGGCTTTAGCTTTATTTAATATGAAGTGCAATGTGTGTCATATAAGATCTGGTATTTCAGGGACAGATAATTTAAAATCTAACAGCAATTTACCACTCTAATATCAGCCAAAACATCTCTGTTTGGATTTTAATTCTTCTCCAGCTAAGGGATGACAGCATTGAAGATTAAAGCTTTTTTTACTTCTCTTTAAGATCTCAGAAAAGTGCCGATTTGAAACACAGAAAGAGGTTGACCTTCGTATTAACCTGAATCTCTTTTCCTGTTTCTTCTTGAACATATTTTATTCTCTTTATGCACAGTGGGGCTCTTTTTTCATGTGCTCCGCTGTTGAACGAAATGCCAAAAAGATGGAGTGTGCACTTTTACATCAAAGAAATGATGAGACCATAAAAACTCATTTCCCTTGTGACTTCTTAAATTGTTGCTAAGGAATTGAATGAGTCTGTTTGGAACAATGTGTCCCTTTAAATTCTGTTTTCTTATTTGTCTTAAAACACAAAGCCACAGTTTCATGTAGATCCTGATCCAAAGGCCACTGAAGTCAATAAAAGATTCTTAGTTATTGCAGTGAGCAGTAGGTCAGATGTTTCAAGTATTTCACTATGTGAAACCCAGGACAGACTGTTTTAGAAAGAACTGGCTATCCAGAGGGGAAAAATAAAATGCCTGGTGTATTTTGTATATTCAGCTAGTTAAATATTTTACCTTCACATGGGCAAGAAGTAAGTGAACTCCCTTCTTACTGAGCAGAATGGATCTGACAAGGACAAGAAAGGTCAAGCAGTAGTTAAATTCAGAAATCCAAACCAGCAAAAATATTGATTTACTTCAGTTTTTCTCATACATAAAGGTGATGTGCAGTAGAAACATATACAGGAACAAAATCCACAATTTAGACTCTGTTGGAGGGAAACCTTCTCCGGTTCTATATAACAATTTTGGATAATCGCTCTCACTGCTGGGATGGATGATCTGTTACTACTACAATCCAGTAAGTTGCTAGAAATGGTCTCGATTGGAATGAAAAGGCATTGTAAAGCAATTAAGTTCTGACTATTAACAAAGGTCCCAGAGGGACCATTAATTTTTAAAAGTAGACAAAGACTGCATTTAGTAGCTGTATAACTGTGGCTATACTGAAATATGGAAAATACTACAGCAAGTCTACACTGCTGTAGATATTCCTTATCAGTTTCTGGAAAAAGGCTATGAAGTTCCAATTTAGAAAAGCATTTAAGCATATGATGAACTTTCTTTCATTTTAACTGGATATAAATTAAAGAAATTGCCAAGTCCTTTGCTTAATAAGGAGCAATTTAAGTATCTGCTTATAGCCCAGGTTCAGATTTCACTGAAGTCTCCATTCCTTTGAATTTGTACCTTAATCCCCTGAATTGTTATGGTATTTTTTGGGTCTATAATCTAGAAAACTCCACTTTTCTTCCAGACAGAAAGCAGTCATCTTCTTAAAGATACCCATAGTGAGTATCCATGTTCCTTTCCAAAGCTCCAGCCTTCTGCTCTCTTTAATTTACAGTGTATTTCTCGCTCCAAAGGCATGTAGTAATTTAAGCAGGTAAATTTACAACTGTTCAAAATAGTGATTTCTTACTCTGCCAGTTCAAGAAAAATCCAGTGCTGGAGAAGATACTAAATCTTCTCTGTGCAGGTCTCTACCTCTGCCCATGCTCAGATGTTGACACTTGCCCTCTTCCCCTCTTCTGTACATCACAGGCTCCTGTCACTCTTATACCCAGTTTCTGGTTGATCAGTCTCTATTTTATGCCTAGAAAGAGACAATTTCTGTTATGATTCCATGCTGGGATAGCAGAACAATGGAAAAACATTGCTACCAGTAAAATATGTTTAACTATTTTCAAAATGCTGGAGTGAGCCAACAGTCCATACAAAGCCTTTGCAAAGGCATCAAGCCAGTTTCTCAGGTTACATTGTTTATAATCTCACTTGGGTTATCTTCTAACATCTTAGAAAAAGTGTGACTGTTTTAGTATCTGAAACGAGTTTGTCCGGTGCCAAAGTGAGGATATGGGATATTTACAAAATAAGACTACCTAGCATGACTGGCAGTCTTTAGGATTCTGATTAACTGAATAGTTCTAGCAATCCTGTTACTGAAGATAGTTCAACCATCTTCTGAATTAGACAGGGGGTTTGGGTATGATTTTTTGTTTTGTTTTTGTTTGTTTTTTCCTGGTAGGATAGTTCTGAGCCAAGTGATTGAGCCAGGTTTTGTTCCACACTACTTGTTCTGAAGCTGTTGATGCAGCAGATGCAGTAATACAGGTTCAGAGAATCACAAAGGGATAAATGGACAAATTTGCTCAATGGATCTGATTGCAGAGTTCCTTGTGCTAAGCATTTATTCTCTGGTAGTTAGAAAGGAGAAGCCCAACTATACAGGTACTTTGTTAAAAGAATTTCTTGTAAACTGCACCGAAAGTGGACATTTTATACTACTACTTAAAATTCAGAGCATTATAATTTTGGTTTCAAATCTGAAGAAAGCAGGCACCCATTTTTCAATACCTAATACGCTGTCATGTTAGATACTGCAGCTGTGATTCCAGAGGATGGAAGGTCACCGGCTTCAGTGTTCTTGGAAACAGGAAGAAAAACAGTTTGGAAGGGAAAAAGAAGTCTCCAGTAGATCCAGTTTTCATTGTTAAACCAGTAGGTTGCTTTTTTAATACCCCACCTTGGTACTTTGCCATCAGAAACAAGTATATAACAAGTTCATACCTTTTAATCTAAGAAAAATTGACTGACCTCACATGTTGAAAACCCGTTATGCAAGCAGCTGAACTCCTCAGACTTCCAGGAGTAATTTAATTACAGGGCTTCTTCTGAGATACTTTTTTCATTTTAAAAAAATGGCGTTTTCTACCAGATGAAACCCTTGGTATTTTTGTAATGTGTTATAAAATAATCACTACCATAGGGGTTGCTACTCATTTTTCTTTGTAATTAATTTTGGGGCGTGAAATATCTCAATAAATAAATTTTTTTTCAGGCTAAAAAATGACATTGAAAAAGAGGGAAAAGAGGAATTTTCTGCAGTGATGTTGGAAAAAATTGTTCTGCTATTTGCAAAATGCACTTGATGCCTTTTGATTAAAACTAAAAGTGAAAAATCTGGCTCTAGTTCGAGAGTCTTAGAAACAAAATTTCTTCAGTGAGCCAGAGAATGAAGAGTGTCAGGTAGCACTGCAAATTTCTACATGGTCTCAAAAATGTGCTGCTCTGGAAGAACCATTTCTAGAAGTGTAAGGGCATTTGTCTGCAAACACTCCTTAAGCCCAGGTGCTTAAATTATCTATTATCTTTTGCTTTCTTTTCTTACAAATTGATGTCCAGTACAAAGTAAACTGAATGCTAAATTCAGTGGCCAACTAGCAATTAACTGGTAAAATCGGGGTTGAAACAGTAGCATGTAATAGAGGTTAACTCCATGTGCAGTTACCAGGATGATGAGTTGAGGATAAAAAACAGAAGAATGAGATGTGCTTTCTTTTTAGAAGGCAGAATGCCAGTTTTCATTACTTGTGCTTCCAGAATGT
>VYZV01024582.1:63946-78899 GCA_013401275.1 Pandion haliaetus | reverse complement strand
TTGCCCTTCTCTGGACACGCTCCAGCACCTCAATGTCTTTCCTGTAGTGAGGGGCCCAAAACTGAACCCAGTACTCGAGGTGCAGCCTCACCAGTGCCGAGTACAGGGGGACGATCACTTCCCTGCTCCTGCTGGCCACACTGTTTCTGATACAGGCCAGGATGCCGTTGGCCCTCTTGGCTGCCTGGGCACACTGCCGGCTCATATTTAGCCGGCTGTCAACCAGCACCCCCAGGTCCTTTTCCTCCAGGCAGCTTTCCAGCCACTCTTTCCCAAGCCTGTAGCGTTGCATGGGTAGTTTATTGAAGATCATAGTATCCTTTTCTAATATCCCAGACATTAACTACTGATGCCTACCACACATTTGTACTCGCCTTTACTGTGGACATATTCCCCTACCAAGTCTTCTCCTAATTTCTAAGCCCTTCTGGAGGAACAGATAAAGCTTACTTTATTACAAGTAAGTTCATAGAAGATGAACAAGCTGGACTTGTTGGGCTTTAATTTGTTAATTCCCTTGGTTTTTCTGACACTACTTTAGCCCCATTTTCTACTAGCTACTGTCCAGCTCACCAACAAGTTGCTGTTTCATGTGGCACTGCCACAGAATGCGACTGAAAGGCAACAGAAGCTCTTGAAAGTGTTGCCTTGGACACCACGTATCATGAGAATCCTTCAGATACAACTCTTCAGAGCTAAAATACCACCTAGTGTCATCCTATTTATTGCATCTCAAGAGTTGAGTGTTTTGGGTTTGGGTTGGGTTTTTTGAGTAAAAACAGTAAACGTGTTTTTTACTTTTACTTCCTCCATATTACAATTGCCTAATGGCCATGACCAGAAGAAGCAGTTTCAGTCCTAGGTAGTCTTCATCACTGCAGTACTTACTTGACTCTCACTGAAAAAGTACCTGGCTTTAAAATGCTATGCAAAGAGGAAACTAATTTCAGATTTTTAGAATAAAAAGTTATACTTTGCATAATGAAAAAGAATAGCTTTAGAGACAGACTGTATTGTATTTTCTTTGTATGTTCTTTATCAATTTGATACTTGCCTTGTTCATGCTCTGAAAAAAAAAGTAAACAAATTCTCATGTTGATGACTCACAGAGTTACGAAGAGCTCTGGCACCAAAGGAAAAGGGTCATGACGTTCCCATCCTCCCAAATCTCCCATGTTTTTCATGGTGGACTCTCCTCATTGCTCTTAACTACACAGTGTAACAGAGAGAGTGTGTCAATGAAATCTTTGTATTGTCAGCCTCAAGCATTCAAATATCATGAGTCAGGCTCCAAAATATCACAGAACTGGAACAAATACCATGAGACTTGAAATAATCAACCTGAAGTTCTTTGTATTTATTTTCTGTTTTCCAAGCCTTCAGGGGTCACGTTTTCAGGATTTGCTCAACAGCCATGAAACTTACTTAAAAAATGCTGGCGATAAGTTTCACCTACAATAACACATCTCAAGTGCCAACACATGAAGTAATATACATAGATTTCTAATAAAGTTGTGAGTCCTCAACACTGACTATATGAGTCTAAGAAAAGAGCAGTTGAATTATGGAAGATCTTAATTCCTGTTCTGCCCATCAAACATCAGTAAGAAAGCTCTTTGCAGCCACATGTTGGTGAGAGAGAAGTGGTATGAGAGTAGGATGTGGTCACTGGCTAGAATCCATCACTGATGAAAAAAAAAAAAAAAGAGCAAAGACATGGGAAAAATTATTAACATGGGTGCTGTTTGCTAGAATGTATTCCATCTGGCAGACAGTTATGTCTGCTTATGGTATTGTATAAAACTGCTTAGCTCACTTTACATTCCCCCCCTTCCCATCCTTTTAAGAATAAGGGCTTTGCTTCTGACTGGCAATAGAGACCATTCATCATTACTGCTGCAGAATGCTGGGAGTGAGAAGGGATTTCTGTCCCTGCCGTGACGCAAGAACTCACCTGCTGAAATACTTGGCTGCAGAGACTGCAAACTAGAGCCAGAACTTGGGTCTTACATAGATCATTCCTTACTGTTTTGAACTGCCTCGTACAACCACAGCAAGACAGGCCATTACTGGTTATATTAATTATGTACTTCAAAGGTTTTCTTAACAACCAAGAAGGCTTAATGGACACACGGTTTCTGCAGAAAATTACATTCAACACAACACAATTCAATAGGGCAAGTTACTTGCGGCAAGTATCACTGTCACTTTGCTATGCCAAAATGAAAGCACTGGAAAAGGTATCTAGCACAGGCTCTCTAGTGAATGAGACTTTTAAATCGTATCATAGCAGTTGAAATTTCCTAGGCCTGTGTTATGGGTTTGTGAGCATGAGTTTTTTTGGTAGTGGGGGAGGGGGCTGCAGGGGTGGCTCCTGTGAGAAGCTGCTGGAAGCTCCCCCAGCTCCCAAGTCGGACCCGCTTCTGGCCCAGGCCGACACCATCAATGACGGTGAGAGCGCCTCTGGGAGAACAGATTTAAGAAGGGGAACCGGCAGTGAGTAGGGGAATTGGAATGTGAGAGGAACCCCTCTGCAGATACCAAGGTCAGTGAAGAAGGAGGGGGAGGAGGGGCACCTGAGGAGGCTGATGGCCCTGCAGCCCATGGGGAGACGGCAGGCTGTCCCGCTGCAGCCCAGGGAGGTCCATGGTGGAGCAGAGGCCCCCAAGATGGCCGTGACTCCATGGGAAAGCCCGCGCTGGAGCAGTGTGTGACTGGAGAGCAGCCCGCAGAAAGGACCCACGCCAGGGAAGTTCGGGAAGAACTGAAGCCCGCGGAAAGGACCCGTGCCAGGGAAGTTTGTGAGGAACTGCAGCCCGCGGAAAGGACCCACGTTGGAGAAGTTGGTGAAGGACTGTCTCCCATGGGAAGGACCCCACGGTGGAGCAGGGGACGAGTGAGGAATCTTCCTCCTGAGGAAAGGAGCAGCAGAGACAAGGTGTGGGGAGCTGAACCCCTAACCCCCATCCCCTGTTCCCCTGTGCTGCCAGGGGGAGGAGGGAGAGAGAACCGGGAATGGAGCTGAGCCGGGAAGGCGGGAGGGGTGGGGGGAAGGTGTTCTGAAGTTTGGTTTTCCTTCCTAATGCCCTTTGTTTTGATTTGATTTGTAGTAAATTAAATTGCTTTTGTTTCTTCCCCAAGTGGAGCCTGTCTTTTGCCCGTGACCATAAGTGGGGAGTGATCCCTCCCAGCCCTTGTCTCGATCCACGAGCCTGCCTTTGGATTTTCTCCTCATCCCAACGTGGCCAGGGGAGGGGGTGGGGAGTGAGCGAGTAGCTGCGCGGTGTTTTATTACGGGCTGGGTTGAAACCATGACATACTGAAAGGGAAAGTATACTCTGAGAGTATTTCAGTTGAATACAACATGCCCAAATAGTAACATGATGGGCCTGAATAAAAACATCACTTTGCCTATTTTTTCATCAGAATTAAACCACACGTTATTCTAAGGCCTAAAACTATAGCTGCAGCTTGTTTCCTCAGCCTATAGGACTTCAATTTGAAGATAACTTCTGGAATAAGTTACTGCCTTGGCAGGGAATGCAGTACAGACAGCTGCTTGTTCACTGAAATCCTCATAAAATCCTGAGGGTTTCTGCTCTGAGGCTTGTGCTCTGTCCCAGGCCATGAGAAGTTCTCTTTCTATATTAATAACCCTGCCTTACTGATGAGAAAAGCTGCTTTTATCACAGTTAAGCAACTCATTAAGCAGCCATGTTTACTTACATATCTTTACGTTTATAATGGTGCTCTCACTGCATGAGCAGAATTATGGGGCTCCGTAGTTTTTTAGTATGACTTTTCTTACGAATGGTTGGGAAGACAACTCTTCCAAATTTTGTTAAAGTACTAATAATATTACTCAGGCAAACACTGTACAGCCTGACTCTGAAAAGGAAACAGAAGATGTAGGCTCCACATTGCAGCAAAGATGTAAAAGAGAAGAAGGGCACTGTGATTGAGAAACTTGGTGGGGACTTCCCTCTACAGTATTTCCATAATAATTCTTCCTTCCACCCACCTTCTGTTTGCTTTGCCTATTGTCAGAAGCCAAGGTAAGACCTTATGTGAGTGGTTCACACTTGGGAACACGGGAGAGCAAGGAGGTGATGTGCATTCCCAATGCCAGCAACTGGCTGTTTTTTAAACACCANTCAGGGCCTGCCACACTCTAGACAAGAACTGCTCTTGGAAAGGATTTGTTAGACTACTCTCAAAGTGTCCTTTGAATTAAAAAACCAAACAAATCCCACAGTCAGTTAAGAAAGGTGTAAGAAAAGAAAGGTAAGATTCTCCAGGCAATTCATTGACTCTCTTATTAATCTAGATTGAGCTGCAAGCCCCAAAACCAAAATTATGGCTTGTGTAAAGAAAAGCTGCAAAATACCCACATGTGAAAAACAGAACAGTCTTGACAGAGATAAGCTGCAATGATTAATCTGCACATGACCTACACATTTATAGCTGCTGAATATTTAGAAATGCAAGAAACACATTTTAGGCATAAAAAGAAAATTAGAGGAAATACTGAGTGAACACTTGCAATACCCCATCCAACAGCAGTAACTTCTTTGGCAGCAACTTCTTCCTGGCGTATCCTGTGTTACCCACACCATGACAGCAAAAGCTCTTGGTGTAACATAGCACCAAGCTCTCACAGTTGCTAGTAACAAGCGTCCAGCATCTGCTGCCTGCAGCTCATGCCTTTCTGCATAAGCACTGAGAACTCTTAAAGGAAATCACTTTTAGAATATTCATGTTATCCTCATCTGCTATCTCTGACTGGTTCACTTGAAAAGCAATACAGAGACCAGACAGCATTAATGAAGACAATCAAGTGAGAGAAATGGAGTAACGTATATTCCAGTATAAAAAAACCTCAAAGTGCTAAATTTTAACTGGCAACTATCATCTGTTTGTAACTATTTAGCAAAAAAAAAAATGTTATTTAAAAGCAGAGCATTACAGTATGTCTAGCAATTACCACAGGCCCATACATACAGAAGAGGCTTCTCAGCCATTACTCACTGATGAATATGCTGCTCTGAATAGATGATTCAGCCAAGAGGAAAAAGAGGATGTTTAAACCAATAAACAAAACTCTGCAAATAAACCACTGCTTAATGCTAAACATAAATCAAAGGTGTTAGTGTAAATGGCCAAGTAGTTTCTTAATTTTAATCCTAGCTTATACAGTTTACCTTCAGCTCTAGGGTAAAGACAGACAGACCCACCTCAGGATAGCAAGAGAATTAGCGATCAAGTCATACAGGTGGAAGCGGGAAGCTGACCTGAACGGTGAAAAGCAGAAACTACACTCCTCTGCTTCCTCCTCCTCTCACACAATACTAATCAGAAGCACACTATCTCCAGAATACCACACATTCCTGGGGGTAGGCATCTGGGACAAAGTGTGCTCACAACCCCCCTCCCCTTCTCCTTTACAGCTTTGGTTGTATTTTATTTATTTTGTTTCTCAGTATGTTGATGACACGTGGCCTTTCCATAAATCTAAAGATGACCTCAATAACAATGCCAGCTACTTCTTTTAGGGGAATAGCAGAGGACCATATGTAGGGAGGATCTCGATGGTCTGTGAAACAAGTGTGACTACAGCAGGTGTCTTTAAACAACAGCTTTTCAGTAAGTTTACCATGAAATGAAGATGCCCTGTTGAACTCTGAGACTCCTTCCATTAACTCTCACCCACCCAGGGTATACCGAACAGTGTCACTCCTTTCCTCTACCATCACAGAGCACACAGAACTAGTGGAATCGTTTGATCCACTACTTGCTGACAATAAGGATAGCTCTCAGATGACCTTAACAGTTTAGGATTGAGATAGGTACGGGAAAATATTGTGGAAGAAAATCTTACATTTACAATCTGTGATACAGATCCCTCTATGTTTCTACCTTTTGCCATCTTCTGCCAGCTCATGGTAACAGCCATGATGCAATCTTTCAATAAAGAAATCATGGTATTACTGCTGTTGGGTGTATGCTGCATTAAGACTATGTTTGCGTGACCTAGATATTCCCAAACACCCATATCATGTTTACTCACATTAAGGTCACACACCCTCCATAACCCCAGACACTGACCTCCAAGTGGTCAACCGGCCATGGCCATTCTGCAAATCAGCCTTGAAGCATCAATAATTCCCCTAACCACATGGTCAGCAGGTGGCAGACAGAAGGGCACCTACTCTGCTTGTACTTCAACTTGGCTGATGAAAACAAGATCTGGTGCAGGGAGGCAGCATGGTGCTCTGAGCAGGTCTTAACCATATTTGTGTGAACACGCCTCACTGCAGTAACGGTGACCAGCAGACATCTAGCTTACAGAAAATCTAGCGCTACAAGCCGGTCCATCTGAACACAAGCTTTGTCTATCATTTCTCATTTGACCTTCTTTCCAGTAAACCAGAGGCATGACTCTATACAGAACACAGGCCATGATGAGGGAAATGCCACCTTTATACTAAGAAAGCTGAAAGCTGCTCTCAGCTGGCATCAGGGCAGTCAGGAGTTTGGGCCAGAGGCTCGGTATGGGCATACCTCTTTCTGCCCTACAGTACTATGCCTCAAAGGTGTCAAGAATATAGTAGGATGGAGAGGCAAAACTATTCACTATCCTTTATTAACAGTAGTACTACATCAGGTCTGAGGTATACTATGAAAAGCTGAACGCCACTACCAGTACCATTTTAAGGAGACAGAGTTTTAATCCCCAAGGGTAGCAAAACAGCAGCCACCAAAGGCACTGAATAAAAAATGTATCTTAAAAAATGCTGTATAGTGTTGAAGAAAAAAGTGTGAAAACCACTGGCAGCCTGTGTGAACCCTGAAAGGTCCTGGTTTAATTAAAAAAGGTTGGAACAGACTCCAGTCATATTTTTAGCAGAAAACACAGCAGTTCACACTGTTTCTGTTGTTCAGCATGCTCCCAAGGTGAGCATTTGTGAATAGATTTTCCAGAAGTATGCATATTCAAAAAAGAAAACTAAACTAAAAGGATACTAAATAAAATAAGTCATACAGAAAATACAGTACGGCTGCTTGTAGCCCTGCAGCTTCTGGAAACAATTCTATTTTATTAGATAGAAACTCCATCCTAGCTTGACTCTTGGCCAAAAAGAAACCGAAGGTTCAACTGAAATTATTTCCTGTGGATTGATCACTCAGGCAGAAGAAATTTAGACATTAGGTAGGGTGATTAGGGGGAGGAGAAACAATACAAATGAATTGATTTTATGAAGATGAAGGCCTTATCTCTCTGAAATAACGATGGCTTCACCTGTACAGAGGACGGTGACTACAGCAAGTGCTATGGTTCTGTCAAACAACTGGTCTGTAACCCCGTTTAGGGAAGAGGGGAAAATAATAGCAAAATAATCCTTTAGGAAAGACTAAAGTCATATACTGAAAAGAAAATTCTAACCATACTTCCTCTCCCCACCCTATAATGTACTTCTGATACACCAAATGACCAAACCCAGGCACACAATTTGGAGAGCCTCTAGCTGATTTGGATATGGCTGGAAACCCACCCCCATAAAACCTGCTTTTTAGCGTGTGCTGTGCCTTCACCTCATCTACATGTTAAAGAATATGGGATGTGTCCAGAACACAAAGGGCCAAAGCCTAATTTGTCTCCAGTGCTTATGACTTACTGCACATGTGAATGTAAAAGAAGGTAATTTGCTTAAAGTAACTGACTTTTATAAAAATACTACAAAAACTCTTTGCTTTGGAAAATATTACCTACTCCTTCAAAGGTTTTTTATGTTTCACATTCTCATAGAGAAGCCATGAAATACAAAGTTGATAGCATTGCTTCTAAGGATAAAGAAAATGGTAGAGAAGGCCCTGACTACAAGCCTTCCTCGTTCCCTTTTCTCCAGACTGCCCACTTGTCGCCTCACTAAGGTCAGAGCATCAGCCCAGAAAATGACACCCCTTTACTAGAGTCATCTCATCCTGGTAATCAATCACCAGCAAACCACTGAAGAATATCTGCAAATTGTGGTGACCAGCAGTGCAAAGCCTACACAGCATCAAAACCACTCCCTTTTGCCTTATAAAATAACATCCCACTGATCTGTTTCCTGTCTATTTCACTATCTGCAACCACTATTTGCCTTCTTTCTTTTAAGTTACTACTCTTTTTTATGCATCCACAATGGGTGCTATCTGTATTATCAAATTCACAAACTCTGCCTTGACAAATACTCCAGTCTTCTATTTCACAAACACCAGCCAGGTCAACAGCGCAGTAACTGCCATAAATCCGGGTTTTTTTACCCTTGGACAATAAATAGTCAAGAGAAATGCGGGTGTACATCATACTCTCAATGTGACTGAGCTCTCGCAGAAGTAGGCACAACTTTCAGTTGAGTAATCGTTAAATTCACAGAAAAAAAGTAACTAGTATTTCACGTCAAATTTCTGGTCATAATTAATTCACTGATATGCCTACACTTCCAATGAAGGATCTGGTAACTGCAAAAGTTTCCAGTCTTTATTTCTTGGAAACCCTCCAAAGGTTTAAGCTTCTAATTTCTGCTAATTAATTCAGGAGGAACCTGAACATATGGCGTTATAGCAAAAAATATATAGCAGGTACAAAATATAGCAAATAAATTCCATAAAAAATAGGCCTACGTTTTAAAGGGGAAAAAAGCTGGGAGAGGTGCTTTGCCTTTTTAATGACAACTTCTTTATTTCTCTAGGAGACATTGCTGGGCATTCTTACCCAACAAAAGCTTGAGCAAATTAAACAGAAAAACAAGTCTTGCATCAAGCCATTAAAGTTCAAAAGGCAGGCTTAATGACATGCCAATTGGAGAATGCTACAGAAACTGTTACTTCCCTGAACATTATCATAAGAACAGCAAATTCTAATATGTCACCGATCATGACCTCATATCCAGTTTGGACACTGTCTTTTTGGTTTCCTCTTCTGGGTGGGCCTGAGCCATCAGAATGGACCAAGAAAAGGCATAGAGGAGAAACAGTTCTCTGCTCCAGCTGCCATGGCCCTGAGCGCACCAACAGGCCTTAATGGTCCTGACCAGTCTCACCTGAGGCCTCCTCCCACGGCCTCTGCCCACTGGCCTAAGAGCTCAATTTAAGCCCTGCCCCACACACACACTGCCTGTCCCCTGCCAAAGTTGTGACCTGAATCACAGGTATACCTCTCTCTAACCCTATCCTCTGGACAGACTTTGGACCTACCTTGCCAGTAGCTTGTCTCCTGGATGGACCCCTCATGTACATGCTGCTGTTTGACTTTGGCCTGTTCTCCTTTTGCTCCCAGATGGACCATACAGCTGCTTCACTGCCTACCTCATCTGGGTCTGTTGATGGATCTTGTTACCAGCACCCTGTGCTCCTTGCTACATTCAGATGCTGTTGGACTGAGTTGTGCTTAGTGCACGTTCTGGCTGCACTGGTATTACCCTTGGATCCTAGCTTGCCTCTCTTTGGAGCAGCTGGCCCTTGCTGCTCCCTGATACTGGCCTATATCCTCGCTCCTGCTGCTTCAAGGACAAGGAGGAAGATGACCATGGATGGAAACTGAGCAGCACCAATCAGAATGGTGGTGCTGGCTGACCCTGCAGAAGCCTCCAACTGAGCAGGTAGCTATCGCTTCTGGGGTGCTCTGCTTCCCCCTGCCAGGGAGCTGAAACCACCTCTGCCCATCGCTCCTAAATGGTGAATGTCTACAGAGCACAACCTAAACTGCTGTGAGGTGGCACTGCATCTGGCTTTACATTGGGAGTAATGGTGCTCATACTGATGCAGTTTTTCCTTGGTCTGTCATGCCCAAAGGAGTCTGCCCTGCCACAGGCTTCCCAGCTGCCTATGAAAACTGGCCTGGAAACTATTAATTCACTACCTGAACCCTTCTTGCTTTACACTCCTTAAGTCTCTGCTGGCAGGAGCTAATACCTGTGAGTCCTGAACTTGCTTTGTCCTCTTAGTAGTCCCTAAAGATGAAAGGCAAAAGATGGCTCTCTTTGGCACAAGAGAAAATCCTATTTTAATGACAAGTTGTATTTGCTGTTATCTATGCAATGACTTCGTAGCTGATTTGCTTCTAGTCCTGAATGGACTTAAAGTGATCTGTCTGCCTATTAGTATATCTGCCTTATTCATCATTTTGCTGTATTTGAATATGTCCTCATTTTATTAAGTTGTCTTTGGCTATGTACATGAGGTATGAATACTAGTTAGTTAGTTTGTCATTAACCTCCTTGCTCAACCAACAAACATCTCTAACCCTTCACTTTTTTGTCTCAACTTTTACGCTAAGGGTTGTAGTACTGGTATTTAAGAAGTACTAGGTAGCCTGAGATAACTGTTAGACTATTTGTAAGATTGCTAAAAAAGCAAGGTATTCATTGAAATCTTGCAGAGGAGTAGAGGAAAAATAGTGAAGTGGTAACAACTGTTACTTAACTGATTTCTCAAGGACCCATTGTTTTCAAGGAAATACTAGTTACACTACTGAGATATTGAGACAGGGAAGTCTAAAAATATTTTAGTGTTCTTATTAGTATATTGTTTTGTCCTATGTATATAATTTGTTTACCCATACATGAGGTATAACTAACATGTCAGCACAAACAAAGGACTTCTACAGAAACTGTAGAATTAAGACACTCACTGTTTAAAATGGAACACATTTTCTTGGTCTTAAATTTATAAAATTCTTTTAGGATGTGGAGCATATAATTGCTCTAATCAGAGGAATTAATCTTCACAGCTTCCATGACTACAAGGCATTCTACAGCATGAAAGAAATGATTCAGCAATGACTTTGTACAGTCCGGCAGTAAGTCAACTGAAAATGTCACAAAAGCAAACCATCACCAGAATTTTTAAGTTAAGGAGTTTTACAAGACTTTTAACCAGATGACTAGTAGATTTCTCTCTGTGATAGAATATATCTGAATTTCTGCCTGTATGAATGAAATTTAAGAGTTATTTCCTATTCCAGCTGGCAAGTGACTCTGTTTCCAATCAATTAAAACATTCTTTTAAAAGAACTTCATGTCTACACAAAAACAGCTCCATTTCTGAGCCCTGCTACTTGTAATCAATACCTCATTTTCTTGCAGGACAAATAAAAAAATGGTTTGCAAGCATTGGCAATATAAAAGTTGACATTAGGAAGGTCAAATGTCAAGCTAGATTTTTTTTTGCCATTTTTCTATCAAAAGTCTAAGTGTAACCGTTAAGTTCAATAATAAAAAAGCATTATGTTCACTTTCAGTTTTTATCCAAAGTAATGAAAGTTGCACAAGAAGTGTCTTTAAAAAAAAAAAAAAAAAAGTTGTTAAAAGACCTAACTGTGAATGCCTCACCCTTCCAAGGAAAGAGGCAAGTAAAAAACCTAAAATAATTACACGTGCATATAGTGTATAAATTTATCCACAATGTAGTTATGGCCCTGAAAGAAGGGGAAAACAGAACAGCCTTCTGTCCTGATCTCTTGCTGAAGAGCTTGCATTTTCCCAGTGTGATTGCTCTCTCAGTGAACAACTTGAAGGACTTGGAAGTCTTTCTCCCTGTATAGGGGGGGAAAACATCAGCTCGCACAGATCCAACAGTGATTCAGTAGTAGAACAGTTTCTGCAAATTCTGTGAAACCACCTTACCCCAAACCAATCCTTTCCATGAAAGGCTTACTCTGGAATCATAACTTAACTCAGAGATATGTATTTTTCTTTCTTTCCAGAACTGGAAGCGTAATAGCTTGAAGATCAAGATTGAGAGAAGACCTACGCAACTGTCTATACAGCAGATTAATAACCAAAAGTTACTAGGTAAATTATATGTTAACTGAATTATTTGAAAGTTAATAGCATTCATGGGGGGAACTTAAGGACCTGCTGTATTCTAGAAGCTTTCAGTTTTGAGTAATACATTTGTAACTTAAAACTTTACAATGAACTTGAGAGACTGGGAAGGAACACTGACAATAATATGTGATTTAATGTTCAAAAAAGAAGCAGCTACTCACCAGCTATCACAGTAATTGCTACCATGAACCTGACACTGTCCTGAACCCACTGGAGTATATGCTAGTTTGCAAGTTCTTTAGCAGCAGGTGTCTAACGTAAAAGAAAAAACAGACCGCTCCATGCTAGTCTTCAAGTTCATCTTCAAAGAGTGAAGGAGGATCTGCAGATCTACAGTCTAAGGCCTCACCTCAGTCCTGGCGAAAATTATGGAGCAAGTCCTCATGGAAGGCATTTTGAGGACAGGAGTATGATTAGGAAGGGCAAAGGGCAAATTGTGGGTCTGCCAAACCAATTACCTTTTGTCATGAAATGGCTCGTTCTGTGGATGTGGGGACAGCAGTGGATGTTGATCACCTTAACAAAGCTTTTGAGTCTTCTACAGTATCCTTGCAGACAAACTGAAGAGACATGGCTACATAGGTGGACTATAAAGTGGGTGAAAAGCTGGCTGGATTGTTGGTCTCACAGTGTAATGGTCAGTGGTTCGAAGTTTGATGAATTGTTACAAGCTATGTTCCTCAGTGGTTAATAGCAGGGCCAATGCTATTTAACACCTTCATCAATGACTTGGATGATGGGACAGAACACACCCTCAGAAGTCTGCAGATGAAACCAACTCGAGGTAATGGTTGCTACTTGAGTCGTTGGGCTGCCATTCAGAAGGACCTTAGCAAGCTGAAAGAATGAGCTGACAAACCTTCTGAATTTCAACAAAATAAAACACATGGTCCTGTACCTGAAACGGAACAACTCCACATATCAGTGCAAAGGCAGAACTAACCAGTTAGGTATTAACTTTGCATAAAATGACCTAACATGAGTTAGCAGTGTGCCCTTGCACAGTGAAGGTAAACCACATTATGGGCTGCATTACTAAAAGCATAGCCAAGAGGCTGAGAGAAGTGATGGCCCTGTACTTGGCTCTTGCAAGGCTGCATCTTGAGTCCTCCGCCTAATACTGGGCCCTCAGTGCTACAGAGACAGTGACAAACTGAAGAGTCCAGAGATCTAGGGCTAGAGCGTATCACAGACAGAGTAGATGCTGAGGGAACAAAGCTTCATCCTCAAGAAAAGAAGGCAAAGGAGGGGGTCTAACCTGCATTCTTCCACTGCCTGAAGGGAGGGTATAGAGGACACTGACTTTTTCCTCGGAGATGTGCAGTAAAAAAATAAGGTACATGGGACACAAACTGCAGCTAAAAAATTCCTGTTAGATGAAGATGGAAAATTTCTTTACTCTGAGTAGTGAAACACTTACAGGTTGCCCAGAGAGGCTGGACATGCAGGAATCTCCAGTCTTACGAATTTTCAAAGCTTTACTGGACAAGCCGCTGAGCAAGTTCATCTAATGTAGAAATTACTGCTGCTTTGAAGAGGCTTGACTAGATGTCCTCCAAAGGCCCCTTCTAACCTCATTTTTTCTATGAGTTGGTAGGAACACACTGATAAGCAATGAGTTGAGACTGGACTTCTGGATAGCAAGAGACCCCAGCAAACCAACATGTCTGCCAGTATCCATTTCTCAACCTGGAGTGTTTCTGTGATATAAAGGAGAATAATAAGCTTCCACAGTACAGCACTGAAAGGACTCATTTAAAAAAAAAGAAACCTAGTAGGTGTTAAAGGAATAGGGTATTAGGAATGTTATGAGCTGACTGGAGACAACACCAGTACCGACTGAGAGATGAGAGAAAAGAAGCATGCTTAAGTGTTTTGACAGTGAAGGGAGGTGGCTTGGTTGCTGCAGCAGAGGTGAGAACAGAAGTGTGTAAAAAGGTTGTGGTTAAACAAACAACAGAGATGTCTCAAAAGGAACAGGAGGCTGCAAAAATGCAGATTCAAAACAAAGCCAATGCGTATAGGCATGCGTATGTACCTACCCTCTTTGCTGACATGGAGCTTTAGTTTATCTGTTCCCTTTAGTATCTCTAGTCCAGTTGTGAGCAATAGCAAAAAGACTGTTCACTGAAGGTAGCTGTACATGGTTTAGCTGTATTTTGTTACAGTGATGTTGCAGAGGAGAGAAAGCAATGTTATGCTCATTATTTTGGTCATTAGCTGTTCACTGTATTGTTTTATGAGTATTTGGCATGCTTTGTTAACCTGCAAAACCGCAAGCATCTTAACTTTGTATTTGTTACACTTCTCACCTAACTTCCTCTTTAGCTGCATACTCTTTTATCCATTTAGAACCTGTTTGTGTCACAGTCTAAAGGTAAATTCTGACTTTAATATCTAACAAAAGCATCTAAACCAGACTATGCATCCATGATTTACTATGTTTAATAACAGTACTATTGATGTTAATTATGCATACTATGGGGGGAAAAAAAAGTCCACTCAGCTTGCAGGCAAATTGGGTATCTGAGTAATAGACCCAAACTGTTTAATACTTTTTTTTTTTGTGCTTTAAATGTTTCTCTTTTGGTTCTAAGACTTCACTCCACAGGTGATTTTCACTTTGCAATATATGGTTGTATAAAATAACTAATATTTGGAATTTTTTTGGTGAAATTTTACTATCAGAGCATGCATATTTAGAGCTTATACCTTTTAGAATTATACTGAGGCCTCCAGAGTTGTGATTGCCATTTCTTTTAAATATTTGCTGGTGTATGTCTTTAGGAATCAGCTGGAACTATTTTTAATGTAAAAGCAGTAAAAGAGCATCCACATGAGTATCATATGAACTACCATATTCTATATAAATATCATTAATAAAGACACAGTAGTACCATGCATGAAATTCAGACTCTGTCAAAATCTTTTGAGATGGACAGGAAGACAGATTGTTATGGGTTTGTGTGGCATGGTTTTCTTTGGTAGTGGGGGAGGGGGCTGCAGGGGTGGCTCCTGTGAGAAGCTGCTAGAAGCTCCCTCGGCTCCAAAAAGTCGGACCCGCCTCTGGCCCAGGCCGA
>VYZV01024582.1:26472-46118 GCA_013401275.1 Pandion haliaetus | reverse complement strand
AGAATCAGTCTTTAAGCAGTGACTGCTATCTAGATCCGCCCCCACATTTACAGGACTTGTATTATTTTGGGGAGAAATGGAAGAAAAAATAGAAATGTACATCCTATACAGTTAAAATACTGTTTTTTTCAGATGTATTAACCATAGTTTATCTATAAATAATGGTGCCTTCCACATCCCCACTAAATTCACTGACAGTGCAGCTTATATATTGTGTGTGTAGTACAAGGAAAAAAGCATATCTCAGAGAGACCTCTCCACAGCAACAACCTATGCGTCTGATTCTAATAGCCAGCTCCCTACCTACAACAGTCTTCAGCATTTACTTCTTGCTTTGTGTAGTCATCTGGTAGTATGTGTTATTTATGGTTTTCTTTTAAAAAACATACCCTTTAAAGAAGTACCCTGGTTTATCTGAGAATTGGAAGACCATGTGTGAAAATGTGATCTTTTAAAGCTTTAGTGGATCTTTTGTTACTACATTGTGATAGTAAACATCTACAAACTTCTACATCTGTTTTCCCAGTGAGAGAAAAGTTGCAAGTGCATTAATTATGGGATATTTACGAAAATATGCAAGCACACCATCTGTACCTGTTCCACACAAATTCATAACATCTTATATGGATAACATTTTGAAGGAAAACCTTGCCTTTCTTGACTACAACAGAAATTTTAGCCTGTAATGTGAGGAAAATGTTCTAATATTTACAAAGAGTATTTTAAATTGAAAAGGGCAGCTAGTGTATTTTAATTGTCAATGATGTTTATTGAGTTGGAAGATTGTATGAGGTGATCTTTCACATAGTTGTTGCATTTCTCACAATGTTTTAAGAATCAAATGACAGTTAATTAACATATAATTGATATGCTTATATGCAACACAAGTGAACAGCATTCATTTTGGCTAGTGTTTTTTTGTTAGTATTTAGGATCTTAATAAAGAAAATATTTGTGTTGAATAAAAAAAAAAGTGTTTGCTGAAAAAGAGATGTGAATTAAAATGTCATTTTCTTGACATGATTCCTTTTGTATTGAAAAGGTTTGCTTTTTCCCAACTAGTTCTACCATTTATACTTTTCATTATGGGAATAATACTAGAATCAATCAAGTGTGAGAGATCTGTTATTGCTCTAGGTATTGAGGAAACAAGTAATGAAGTAGACATTTCTGGCCTCGTGGATCTTTGCACTTCAGAAATTTGTGAACAGAGTACAGTTTTGCTGAAACATTATTTAAACTGGAAACATAAAGAAGATTAATGCTTGCTAAATACATCAATTTTGTACTAAGAAACCTTCTGCTATCTAAAAAATGTTTTCAGGCTCTTAAAAATGTTTGAATATAAACAATAAACAAAAACCAGCATTGTAGGGAAGTCCTCAGGTTAAATGATGATACAACAGAAAACCAGATTCAGAACTTCCAGAAATACAGAAATTGGCAAATACTGTATTAAGTTTTTCATATTTCCTCATTAATTCACTAGTTAAGCAATGAACTATATAATAGGTTCACACAACACAGCAGGGAAAGTTTGTAACTCACACACTGCAGTGGCTATGATTCCAGATACATCCCCTTCTCTTTTGTGCATGTGAACTTTCTCATACGTAGAGGTTATTTTTGGTTAATGCAACTTGCAGGCTTCAGTAAGACCCAGATACAAAAAATTCCTTACTAACCCAGTTTCTATTAGACCAAGCCACATTTATGAAACTGTAACCTGTTAGAATTTCATTCAGTAAGTATAAGAATTCTTCTGTCTAATTTACATATTCACCAAGTATTTACAACTTAATTACACTGTCTTTTTCTCTTTCAGGTCATACACATCAGTTTTATGCCCTCTGCACATTTTTAGAAATCTATTAAGTGCTGAACAAGACTTTAATGACTCACTGCATGACTTTAAGTGGCTTCATAGGAACAGCAACACAATAGTGTTTTTCCCCCTCATCAAACTGCTTTTGAAATGAACTGGTGAAACACATACCCTGTCCGTTTTCCCTTCAGTCTGAATACTTGTACGACTACGTGCATCATGGTCTTCTTCAAGGTCAGATACATCTTCTAGCTCCTCAGGTGTCTGGGGAAAAAAAAATATGTAGAAATGGGTTATTCTCTTTTTGGTTAGTAACTTCGGTATTAATGTCAAACATGTATTATAATTTGGTCTAAGATAATGTCTGATAAAAACCAGTCCTGTTCTAGCACTGCACTGGTTACTAAATGCTAACTAAAATCAAATTGTGTCAGACAGCTTTGAACTAGTTCAGAATAGCCATGCTTTAATTAAAGCACTGACTTTTAAAGTTGGGAAGTTATTTAGTATTTAAATACTGTGTTACTGCTGCTAGCAAAGGTATCTTACAAGAAACCTTTACATGACGAGAATGGATGCCTAGAATTTTAGAAGCAAAACATTTTTCTACTTCTTTTACAAGTTTTTCTACTACGTCTCTTCACTGTCCAGAAATACTCATATGCCCACTCTCCCATCTTCACATTAGACACAGTAGATCTAGCAGGGTCTCAAAATGACCTAGTACTTTGTCAGTGGGATAAGAGGCTTCAGATTCCCGTTGATTTTTGTTGCTACACTGACATCAGAGTGCTCTAAGTGAGCTATGTTCCCTGAGAGGGAAATAACACCTCTTCCCCAGTGTTGATTGTGTCACTTCCCAATTCTATCAAGAAGCACAAGTTCCAGCACTACAGGAAAAATTAAGTGGCCCTAATTTGCTATTTGTATACAAGGCATTATTTCATATGCCACTTCTATTACTTCTAGTCACCTCAACTGCCATTTAAGCAACACCAGTTTATTACAGGAAAACACGTATTTGCATTATGGTAATTTGCTACAATTTTCTACTGTTGTGGTATTTTCTTAGGGCTGTCTGGTTTTTGCCTATAGGTAGATAGGAAGAAGTAGTTCTTACAGGTATCAAGTAACGGTATCAAGCCATCTTCTCAACAAAGGAAAGTTAATCCCAACAGCATTAGGTAAATATATTTACACTTTATTCAGCATACAAGCCTTTTACAACACTTGAACTATTATCCTTCAAACAGTTATTACATACATTGGGAAAAAAATGTAAATTCTATTTTTAGCCGCCTCTTTTATTACGGTCTCTAAATTCTCTTCTTCTGTCTTCCTCTTCCATTGATTTTGTTGGGTTTTTTTTTTTTACTTTTTTTTTCCCCCCCCATAAACTCCAAAACATAAGTGATTTGGGCCAGTCTATGACTTTCACTGTGTATACTATATGTCATGTACCCACAGCTAAAAGAATCTGTTTTGGTAACAGAGGTTTTGGGTACTAATTTCTTCAACCATACAGGAGGATCTCCATCAAAACACACTGTTTAACTTATGACAAGAGCAATTTTCTATACAATCCAGGTCTTCACATTTATTTCCAACTAACTGACATATTATAAAAAAAAAAATAGTATTCATGTAGAATTTCTGAATTTTATCAAAAATAACTTAGTAAAAAAAGCATAATGAACATGGCTGTATAAAGGACACTAAATAAAACATTAAAAGCAAGTTTATTCATAGTAATAAAACACTGCACAATGAAGCACACAAACTTTCGGGCTTATGAACTATTTAAAATATAACACTGGTTCCGCCAATGCAACAGGGCATTCAAAGAAATTTCCTTTATCAAGTAGATTCACATTTTAAAGAACCAAAAATATACAGAACCAGACTCAATACCTAACTGGCGACAGATCTACTACTGAAAGACCTACTACAAGCTAGACATCTGGAGTTCCCATTAGAAGGAAATCCTGATGTTCTTACTATTCCAAAAGCCTGATGTGCCAGGAGAAACATGACAAGAGAAGCAGTATCAGACAACCTGACCGAAAGATAGGCAGAAAAAAACCTAGTAATTACTTTTACCAAATTTTCAATCATGTCAAATGTAATTTTTTTAATCCAGAATTGCTATACATTCTCACCACCTTCTTTTTACTGTTAAGTCATATATAAACAAGAACTGTTGAGAGGGACACTGTAGGGTTCTATTATTTTATTTCTGGGTCCATAGCACGGTAATGGCAGTACTTTAAATTGAATAAATCTACCTGCACACATCCGTATCGTTTGGGAAAGCACCTCTGTGGCCAGAGGGTGGTATATAAACCACTAGACTTCGGTATCAGCCTTGAAACAAGGTTTAAATAGCACTCCGTTACTTCAGGCGTGCACAAGTAAATTTCACTCACTGAACAAAATAACAGTAATTTCTGTGACATAACATTGTGTTGTAGTTTAACCCCAGTCAGCAACTAAGCACCACACAGCCACTCACTCACTTCATCCCCCAGACAGTGGGATGGGGGAGAAAACTGGGAAAAGTAAAACACATGGGTTGAGATAAGAACGGTTTAATAGAACAGAAAAGAAGAAACAAATAATGGTAAGGACAACACTAATAGAATGACAACAGTAATAATAACAGGATTGGACTATACAAGTGATGCACAGTGCAATTGCTCACCACCCGCCAATCGATGCCCAGTTAGTCCCCAAGTGGTGATCCCCCCCACCCCCATTCCCTCCAGCTTATATACTAGACGCGATGCCACATAGTATGGAATACCCCATTGGCCAGTTTGGATCAGCTGCCCTGGCTGTGTCCCCTCCCAGCTTCTTGTGCCCCTCCAGCCTTCTCGCTGGCTGGGCATGAGAAGCTGAAAATTACTTGACTTTAGACTAAACATTACTTAGCAACAACTGAAAACATCAGTGCGTTATCAACATTCTTCTCATCCCTAGCTCAGAAACATAGCACTGCACCAGCTACTAGGAAGACAATTAACTCTATCCCAGCTGAAACCAGGACACATTGTAAGAAATAAAGGACTCAAAGCTGGTGCACAAGCTGGCAGAAATATGCTGGTGGTGAAAAATACACCTAGACCTCCTCAAGAAAACAGACAGGCAATCAATTTTGGGGGCAAAGATGAGCATAATGCTACACTGGTAAAGCAGGGAAAAGGAACATTTTATTTTCAGGCAAAGACTAACAGCGTGATGAAGTCTCTCAGCTTTAGCCCTGGAATTAGACGTAGTAAGAATTCCACAGTAACCAAAAGCTGTTACCATGCAAAAATTGTTTGAAAACCTGCAGTGTGGAAGGAAAATCAGATTTTGTTGTGGGTGCATATCCATGAAATAAAAAACTATCACAAACTCACTTTAACTGAAACACTTACAGACACTCTTATTAGAGGACCAATAACAGGGTATTAAAACGGAGTAGCTTCAGCTTGTCAGGATTACACTGACCAGGGCCCTCAGGCAGGTAATGGCCTTGATTCAGTAAGAGATTTATAGAAAAAAAGAAATCACTTTCTTCTTAAAGCTACATGATACTTGGTTACTACCTACAGAAATACATTGTGATTCTTAGGTTTTTCTAAACATTAGTTACAAGTTTTTTTCCCCCCAATGATCTTAAAGTTGGATTCACGGTAGCAGGGCACCATTCCTTCCTGGGTGAACACATAACTTGGGAATGTCTGACAATCCCACATTTCCAATACAGTTTTTTTCTTCTATAAAACATGTATGTCATGGTTTAACCCCAGCCAGCTACTGGGAAGACAATTAACTCTATCCCAGATGTTGTGACAGGGCAGAATGGTTAATAAATTTTGAGATAGTCACATTATTTGTAAGTGAATTTTAGGTGACGTCAGTAAGAGCTTTATACCATCACCACACCACAACAAATTGCATGTATTTACAAAAAAGTTATTTTAGGAGGCGTTGAGAGGATTTTGTAGAATTGTATTGACACTATTTTTCTGTAAAGTTGAACTACATAAACGTTACCAGCCTAAATGTAGAAAACTTAAGAGAGCAAAGAGGACAGGAAAATGACACTAGTAGAAGACATCTCTAAACAAGTCTCAGGTAAGCTTTCCATAGACGAAAACATCAATCTATTATCTGACATGGCACTTTTGAAACCGCAAGTTGTAGAACAGAGATCTCTTTCCATCTGCACTGGCACAGGGATTCACTCTCCAATTCTTTACTCATATGCTGTACATTAGGTCAGAATCTAAGTGCAAGTGGGCTCATCTCACAGCCCCTCTTGGCCCAAATGCTCTCAGAAAACTTTTTTTAACAATGCATATGCCCTTTTCAGGTTAGTAAAATTTATTTGTGGCTGGGATGATAAGTTTTTTGTAGGAAGCCCATATTCCTGGCCAGAAGACTGCACTCCCATTTTGTTCTTCCTAAGTAATTTTCTCCGAAGTCCAGATTTGCCAGGTTTTGAACTATTGGTACTACAGAATTCAGAAAAAAAGCCTATCCAGTTATTGAAGACTAAGGACAAAGTTTCAAGCTGAAAGAGGCTCTTGATTTATCAAACCTTAAATCACAAACCATAAACCATCGTCATTTTCAGACACAAAGCATCAAAAATCGAAAAGAAAAAAAAAACCAACACCAAACCACCATAATAATGAGAACAAAAGAAGTAGTTACACTCAACTGTTTTTAGCCCTTGGAAGCTGTTTTATTTAATTTAATGCAAGAATTGGGGTTTTTCATATTACTTTAATGAGCCACTATTTATTAAATACCTGAGACACACGTGTATCTGCTTATATGAATATTCCATGTGCGAATACATGGGTATTCCATATTGGGAAAACTGAGCATAATGCAACTCTCTGCTGGTTTTGAAATCTACCCTCACTTTGAATGCTATAGTAAGAAAATGCTACTGCATATTTGAACTGGTATGGATTACCAGGGCTTGTAACACAAAATGGGGTGCTATCATCGATAAACAGAAATTTTGCACAGGAAGAACAGCAGAGCTTGAGGACTGGAATAAGAAGAATGGTTGAGTATTTAGGGGCCTGACATAAACTGTACATAAACTCCGCCATAAAGCAGAGTCTCAGCAACTGCAAGTGACAGAAGAGAAAGAGGACAGGATGAAGACAAGACATAAATGGCAAATTCACTATTAAGATATAGAAAATACGGTATTTCCAGTAAATGTTAAGGAATAATGCTGAGGTAAAATGAAGTCCTGTGCAAGACTCTGGCCAGCAACAACCTACAAACCCATGTCTGAAGCAGAGTGGTAAAAAGAGTTTAGAAATAAATTAAACATGAAAATTTAGACAGAGGTTTCCAGCAGCCATTGGAGCAGAACTCTTGAATAGTCTCCCCTAGAGGTGCTAGAGGATGGGAGAGATCGATTATAAGATGAAGCCTGAGCAGTTTACAAACAAAGTTATGTACCAGCTGGCTGCAAGAGTGGAGGTGTGAGACAAGATGGGACGGGACGCCAGCCCCAGCCTCCTGGCCCATGATTCTAAGAGGGATTTTGGTCATTTGTGAAAAGCCTTTGACAACCCCAACAAAAATGCATTCAAGCATGTCCCTATACATTTAAGACTAATATTACATTACTACTGCTTACAAGTTACACAAGTAGTGTGTATTCCTTTCCACATTCCAATGCTTGTAGTAAATCTGCATTCTCGGTAGTTTTGCTACAGAAGACTCAGGCTAAGGACTTGAAATCATATTTATAGCCAAGTCTAGTCCTGGTGAATTTTACACTTTCCTGGTATTCAACTTCAAGCTGCAATAGCAAGTCATTACTATTGCACATGGGTGATTTCAGGCTATGAATTACCTTTTCATCTATGAAATGAAAAACACACTCTGATGACAAACCTTTTAATTTGCTTTTCTACTAGGATTTTAAAGAGAGTAATTAATAAAAGCAAGGCCTGGCATTAGTCTTTAGATCTCTGCCAGTCTTTCCAAACTGGGTGCAAATGCACTCTTTGGCTTATCTGCTTTTTAATCCAAGGTTTGTAGAACAATATATTTGACTAAGTTTCACAGCATTTTCTCCAACACAAGGTTTTTTATGCAAACTCTCCTCAAAGGTGATTCTCCAAACAACTTTATCTAGATCATTCATTTTTAAAGGTCACACCCATGAAACCTTCAATCCTGCAAATAAAGGATCTCAGCTGTTAAAAAATAATGCAGAGCCAAGTCTGAAATCTCAAGATATACAATGTAAATGGACAAAGAAGCATCATGATGTGAAAGAAGGAAGCTATCTCCTCTTATCTAACATTCAATTAAATGTTGACTTTTAAACTGTCATTATATGCCCTTATACTTTGTCTTATCTTGGTTTCAACACCCCCTATCAGTCACTCTTTTTCCCAAATGAAAACTAAAATGCAGTGCAGACTAACACCTTAACAGGAGCTAAGTTGATGAGTGATGTCTTTATTATACCACTTGCAAATACAGAGTTATTTGTTGTATGTGAATACCACAGCAGCAACAGAAATGCTTGTATGCAGTCTAGGAGGATCAGAATTTGTCTATTATGTTCTTCACTGAGAACAGAATGGGTTTAAAGAGATTATCTATTCTACTCTGGACATTTGACTAATGCCTGTATTTCGAAAATTTCATCATGTCAAGCAGCATGTCATTCCTTGCAACAAACTATGGTAAATGTGTCACAAATGGGCCCTCTGCAAATATTTAGCTAGTGTCTGATATTTTTGTGTATTAGTCACAATACCACCATTATCCCACTCTTAATTCTGCCAGATGACAGGCTGCCAGAGAAAGAGTTTTGATGCACTAGCGGGAAAAACAGAAATTGCAAGCATTATTTATTTTTCCTGACTAATTTAGTAAGAACCTCATATAATTGGTGCTATCTATTCACTAAAAGCACTTTTCAAGCACTTTTTAGTTTTTGCTAAAAGCACTTATTTTAAGTGTTATTTTGAAAACAAAAAACACCTACATTATAAAGGGCAAATTAAAATCCTATGTTCTTAATCTGTCAATATTGTGACATCTCAATGCTATGGCCAATACCATCCCTCCTATTTATCATTAAAATGATCACACGTCTATTCTTGAAATCTATTCTTGGCACTTCCCTTAAAATGTCATCTTTTGCATACTGCATTATTTGGGATATTATGAATATAAAGCTAACAAATGATTAACTAAACCAGCAATCAGAACTCTGCCTTTGATAGCAGCATTGTCACTAACTGCTGGCAAGGAATTTCTCATGAAGTAATAGTAAAATCATTATCCTGCCATAGCCTGTACACATTACAGATAGTTCATTTTCAAATGTAGGTGATAAACAGTTCTTGTTACCAGCAGAGAAAACTGTGCAGAAGATTTTTTTAAACATTTAAGCTCTAATTTCAGGTAAGATTAGTGGTGAGAGCATAAAATTTGGTGAAGACCAAACAGTTTAATTAATAATGAGAATAAATTACAACCTTCAGCACTGAAGGATGAAAGTATTTTCAATAAAAAAAGATTATCTTATATGGTGGAGAGTCGAGGTGGAGTCCAGGTTTTAAAAATAATAAATGCCGTGAACTCATAGCGTGGGGCAAAAAGTTACCTTATCACTACTGGATGCTAGGAGGCTTTGCTTGCTCATTTAACAGTAAGCCAATTTACAACATTCTGCTCCAGGAGATTAAGACAAAAAAGTGAAGATTAATCACCATTAGAAACAGCTAGACAGATCGATAGCCTGACTCCATGTGACAATTCCTGTATTTTCAGTTCTCAGTGAGCATAAATTAGGGTAACAGTCTTCTCAAGGCCTGGGAGACAGGAAGGATGTAAGGAGAGGAGTGTAACTGACAAGTCTGAAGTGGAATTTTTGAGAACTGCCTTCTGAAAATCCTTTTAAAGTAAAAACTGTGAAGTCGTCACAGCTGAGTAAATTGGTACAGAGCTTTAGCACCTATTTTCTATCCTAAATTACACCTCTTGCTGGAAACCTGTATTTCAGACCTGTTTTCATTCCTTCCTTGAAGTTTGGTTGTACCTCTTAGAGCACTGATGGTACTTTGTAGCTATGCCACTCTTGCATAACGAGGAGAACAACTGAAAGAGAGTTTTACTCCTGAAAATACTGACCTAGTTCTGCTGTTGTCAAAGCACTGAACATGTATTTAAATCTAAAAAGCTGGGGGAACTTTAAAGTTACCTGAAAATCACAAACAGTAACGGTATTGTAACAATAAGGGCCAAAAGATACAAGGAAGATAGGATTTATAGATGAGGTAGCAGTTTTTATAAAATGAAACTGCATGATCAGAAAAGAAGCTAAGATTCAGGAGTACAAATTCTTCATCAGGTACCTGAGGACTCACTTGGGAACCTAAAAGCTTGTTTACTTTTTTCCAGTTATGTCATTTCAAGGAAACACTTTTTTGGTATGACATTTTTAAGAATTTAAAATCCCAAACAACAACAACAGAAAATATGATGAAACATAGCCATTATAATCACACACCTCTGTTGTAACCAAAGTCCCTGTCTTCACTCCATGAAAACCATGACAACTATACACAGCTCCACACAAAGCGTATCCTTTGCTTATGCTTATTAAGCAGGAAACTTCACTACATGGCTTTGAATCTTCCATTTTTAACTCAGAAAACTAGTAATTAACAAGAACAGAACAAGAGTTTTTAATGTAAGTGATCTGTTGTTCTGCTGATCTAAAATGTACTCCCTGTTTCCTTTGCTGGGCTGGCATACATTTGCTCCATCTAGTGGGAAGCTAATTAAGACTTTTCATTTATAATGGAAATATGTCTTAAGTTGTTTGAAAACAACAAAAAGCCAATTCAGCCATTGTTCTCACTTTTGCCAGCAATCTTTATAAAGTAAGTTATATATGGCCTACCAATTTTATAGTTGTATTTGAAATAGAAGACTTTATTTCTAAACATTACTCCAACATTTGAGAGGAGAATAGAACTTGTTTTCTCTATCACATCTGGATGTATTAGAAGTAGTCTAAAACATCATTACTGTAGGAATGGCTAACTCCAAAGGCAACCAAACAGATGCTTTGCATTTTGACTCTTCAAAAATTCATGATGGTTCCCATTTTCAAAAGAGGACAGAAGAACAAACTGGGAAAGTTCAGGTTGCTCAGCCTCTCTTCAGTCCCTGAGAAAATCATGCACTGACTCCTCTTCGAACACACTTCCAGGCACATGAAGGACACACTGGTGACTATGAATAGTCAGTATGGATCTCCCAAGGATAAATCATGCCTCGTCAACCTGACCACCTTCTTCCACGTTTCTGGATGAGGGAAGAACAGTGCCTATCATTTAGAAAGGCTCTTCATATCATCTCCCAGTTTCTGTAACCAAGCTTGGACATTGGACTTTGGATGGTTGAACAACTAGATGGATAAAAACGGGTCGGATGATCAGGCTCAGAAGGCAATGGTTCATGGGTTGTACCCTACCTGGTGAATGGGAACAAGAGTAGCACAGAAGTCTATTCTAAGACCAGTTCTGTATGACATCTTTACCAAGGGTCTGGAGGAGGTGATGCAGAGCATACTCAGCAAGTTTACATATGACACCAGATCAGGCGTCTGGTTGATACGCTTAAGGGCAGGGCTGCCATCCAGAGGGATTTATGCATGCTGCAGGAATGGGCTGACAGAAATCTTACAAAATTCACTAAGGATAAATGCAAAGTCTGGCAGCTGGGAAAGGAGAACCCCTTGCTACAGGCAAAACAAGCTGGGGCTGCCTGGCTGGGGAGCAGATCAGCTTAAAAGGACCTGGGCCTTGCACGCAGCAAGCTGGGCGTGAGCCAGTAGTGAGCCCTGGCAGCAAGGAACGCCGATGACATCCTGGGCTGTATGAACCACAGCAGAACGAGCAAATTGAGGGAAGTGACTATCCACCTTTACTTGACTCTTAGTAGACAGCATCCAGAATGCTGCATCCAGTTTTTGCCCCAAACCAATACATAGAAGGCACTTGATTAACTGCAGCGAGGTCAGCAGAGGACCATCAAGACAGTTGGTGGCTGCAACACTTGTCTCACAAGGAGAGACTAAGGGAACTGAGCTTGTTCGGCCTAGCGAGGAGGTGGTTTCAGGGCATCTAACAGCAGCCCGCCAAAACCTAGGAGGAAATCATCAAGATGATGGAGCTAGACTCCACACAGCACTGCATAGTGGGAGGATGAAAGGTAATAGGCCTAAGTTGGAACAAGAGAGGTTCAGCCTGGTCATAAGGAAAACCTTTTTCCCCATGAGGCCAGCCCAGCAGTGAAGCAGGCTGCCCAGAAAGGTTGTGTAATCTCCATCCTGAGAGGTTTCCAAAACACAGCTGGTTAACACCCTGTGCATGTGACTGTGGAGTCCCATGGAAGGCAGGAAAACCCCCAAAGCAGAGGGGATGATTACAAAGAAGATCCACTTGGGCAGGTCCAGTCACAGGTTCCAGGTACTTTCAACAAAAGCCTTTGTTTCCTTCCTCAACTTTCATGCTTGTTTGCTTTTTTGTGTTTGGGGTTTTTTTTTTCCTTAATGTTTAGTTTGTATTTTAATCTCACCTAATGGTGAACTTTCCACAATGCTTCTTCCTTGTGATAGGGAGTAGTGAGATATGGTAAGACAAATCTACTTCTGTGAACAAGAGATTTGAAATTATGCTTTGAAAACATGTGATACAGCCTACCTTCCTCCAGAAACTCCCTTTCCTCCCCAGAAGACTCAAGCTTTTGTGAAGAAGGAGAGTATATGCTAAAGCCAAAACAAATCGTTTCAAGGCAGACTGTCCTATGAAATGCAGATAAAACTGAAACCGCTGTTGGAAAATAGCAGTATGTTAGAGGTAAAAAAGGTGCAATGAATACCTCCAAGTCTGACTGCCTTAAAAAGACATTTCAGTGCTCAGAAAGGATAAGAAACAAAAGACAAAACAGACAATTCAGAATTTCATAAGAAATACAGGTTTATCAGATGAATGAAGCCTGAGCAATGGCAGTCCCTGCATCGAAGAATTTTCTCTAACATGGCAAATCCATCTGTTTCTGTTAAATGAATTATGCTAAATGATCATACTAAGAGAAAAAAAAAATTCCTTGGATAGATGAATATATCCCTTAGCAAAAGACTGCCAATGATAAGTACATTTCTCAAACTGCAGTAGATGAAATGATTATCTATAACCTCAAGATCTGCTCAAGTCTCTTAAGTCTTAACCAACCCTCTCTACTACCTGACCTGCAAGTAAAACATATCATCTTAAAAAAAGTACACAGAATAATAAGCCTGTCAATCAAAACCTTGTGCATAACTGTAAAAATACAGACTCTAGTGCACAGCCCACTTCTGAATGCAAAGGTACCACTACCGTCATCCTTCCCACACATCCCCACCTATGACTTACGGTTGAAATGTAAACTTCCCAGTTTTAGCAGATGTTCCCCCCAGACACTAAGACAGTGAAAATAAAACCACCCTAGCCATGAATCCTGTTTCCATTACTTTCACTCCTGCTTTTAACTATCAAGAGGCTTCTGCTGCCCGGAACAAGCATCCACCCACAATTAGTCATTCAGTAACCAATAACTGTTCAACTGAGTGATCAGTGCCAGCTGACATGGAACAAATAACCCATTAAGCACATTATTGTGCAAACCAGCCTTCATGTCACAGATCAGTAATTTGATTTTACTCTGAGAGGCTGATAGCCTTTATTACCAAGTAGGCTCCCCAAGTGAAGTGGAATTACACGCACACACCGCAACCACTCCTCAAAGAACAGTATATCATGTCTTGGTTCCTAACAAATTATTTACTACTTGATTTTGCCATAATTTTTATAGGTGCTAAAAAGAATCACACAACAGCTTCTTAGTTATATGTACACTGTCTGTTATTACTAATGCATTTAACAGTCCATGGAAAATTCTTGGGTTTGTATGTGAAATGATTTCTTTAATTTGGGAAGGTTTCGTTACAGAGTTGTGCAAAACATGGCAGCAAGGAATATTCCTCTCTAACACACCAAATGAGAAATTTATTAAGATCAGTACTTTCCCTTTGCTTATTTTTTCACAATGTGCATCTTTGACTGCCTCTGCTGGCCAGTGAAATGGAAGGGGAGATATTCAACATAACTGTCATTTACAAACACAGACTGCCACAGATAAAAATGACACAAACTCAAGATCCTTAATATCTATGAAAATTTAACTTACGAATTTTGGTTTTTCTAGTGTCTAAACTAAATCACCCACCGTGTAGTCAGAGTTTATTCCCTCTGTATCCATTATGAACATGTAACACAGATTTTCTCCTTTCCTGTGCAACAACATTTCATGTAATTAAAAATGGCTATCATCTTTTCCTTCTCTCTCCCCTTCTGTTGCTCTATTCACTAGGCTAATTAAGACTAACCCATTTGGTATTTTTCTCACAGGTCACATTTTCTAATACTCTGATTATTCTAGCTGCAACAAATTAGAGTGCATTTGCTTAAACAACTAGGGAATTTTGGAGGTGCTCACTGCTCATCTTCGGTCCATAAAACCCCACCTCCCTTATTTTTAACTAAGGTACATGAAAAGCAGAGTAACTGCAGCCAATTGTAACTCAATCAAATCTTGCTTGGTTGCATGGGGTGAAATTGGTCTTTCAGAGATCTCCAGAATTAATCTGACTTGAACAGTAAGAACTAATGAATCTAAATATGAATTAACCGTAGCCAGCCTACATTCAATCAGTAACTGGAGCTGATCAGCAATATTTTTATCCCATGGCAATGAATTTAGAAAAGAAAAAAAAAAAAAAGTCTTTCTTACTAGAACTGAACAGAATACAAAGACTTTTTTTCATGAAAAGAAAAAAATGCCTTTGCCAAATACTTGTTAGAAAAGTATTAATGAAATTCATTTGGTTTGTCATTGTTGCTGCCTACTGATAATGTTAAGTTTTTGTGGAAACTGCTGAGGCACATGAATAATTTCAGTAAAACCCTTTCACAGTCAGTTAAGTATTAAAACTAGATCTGGTTTCTAATCTCCTGGAAGTTGAATTTTGGCAGTGAGAACAGACTTCACTGATAAACTAATGCAGCTTTGGGCTTTATAGAATGTAGTTGATGTGACGGTCAGGGTATCTCAATAAAGGAAGCGTTTGTAAAGCACATGAATTCCAACTTGGACACATGTGCACAATTGCACCAACTTCACTGAGGCCTTTCATTCTAAATTACTGGTCCCCAAAAGCTGCGGTGAGAATAGGGCCCTGGTGACTATGCTCTCTTGTCTACACAAACCAGAGCTGTGGGACAGCAAGGATGAAGCTATACTCCTTTCGTGAATAAAGTATGCACTTCAAAATCTAAGTCTCTGACATGAATAGGAGTTTGTTCATTTACATTAACCTGCAACTCACAAAATGTAAGGCAGCAGAGCAACAGAGGTCTGTCCTGTGAACTGGGTGAACCTGTATTTTAAATTAAACAGTATACAATATGAAGCAGAGCTTATGCTTCTATGAAATGGCAAAAGCCATACAGAGCAGCCTCTTCATCAGAGCTCACCCTTATACAGACAGAACAGTGCTCATCTTTATATGGAGAAAATACACAATGTGCTTTAATGACACTTGCTGCTAGAAGAAGGGAAAATTTGAAAGGAAACACACTGAGTGACATGAAACATGGATTTATCAAGAATAAATCACAGCAAAACAATCAAACTTCGTTCTTTGATGGGATAACACCCTTTTGTGGATAGAGAAGCAGAAGTGTTTGCATGCTTTCACATGATCTCCTTTTAAGTAACCTAGATAAATAGGTTCTAAATGAACCTATGGTAGTGTTTGTACATAACTGGTTACAAAAATACACTCCAAGATAGTTACCAAAATCTGACCGTCAAAATGACAGGATTTATCAAGTAGAATTCAATGGGCATCTGCACTAAGGCCAATATTTTCATAAAAACTTTGCACAATAGAATAGAGTGGGCTTACTAAATCTATAGGTGGTAACAAATTCTTGAGAGAGGCTGTGATTATAAAGCCAATGTTAAAACTAACATAATCTTGACAAACAGACTGAGAAAGGAAGGAAGATAGCACAGTAGGAACGAATGCAAAGTACTGAATTTAGGCAGGAAAAATCAACTGTACAAATAAGAGATGGGAACTAAGTGGGTAAGCAGGAGGTCTATAGAAAAGCATTAAGAATTACAGGCTAAACAGGAAGCAGTAACATCACATTCTTGAAAATAAAGGCAACCAGATTGTCAGGCAGTCAGCAAGCCGTACGAAATAAGCCTTCTACTGAACTCAGAGCTGAGACCTCCACTGGATATACTCTATGTATCTAGTGCTGGGCACTGCACTTCCAAAAGGAGGTAAACCAGCTCGAGAAAAGGATCACAACAAGCATGAGCATGATATGAAAAGAAACACTCTTCCAAGAGTATACAAGTATACGAGAAACAAGAAGGAGAAGATAGCCTGTTCTTCACATCCTTGATGGACCAGAAAACAACTGCTTTAAGTTGCCATAAGGAGACACGTGGGGTGGATTTTAGTAAGAACTTTCTAAAGGTAATGAAGGAATAGAATAGATTGCTTGAAGACACCAGTGAGTTTCCAGCTGTGGATGTTTCTAAGATCAGGTCAGGCAAATGAACGTTGGGAATTATTTGAAGTTAATCCTGGTCTGCACAAGAAACAGTACTGAGAGAGTACCACTGTGCTTGAACTACTGAACTGTAACTGGACATGAAGGAAATAAAAGCAAATACTATACAAGATTCAAGTTTGTAAACACTGCTACCAAACAATTTTTTTAAAAGCAAAGATACCTTGTTATGCACAGATTACACTATGGAATACCTGCTGTTAGAATACAAATAAGGTCTTTACAAGAATGATAAATTTAAATACAAATTTATATATACAGGAATTATACTTTATTTCTAATTAGGTAGTGTAAATCCTGAGAAATAGATGAAAAAACATCCAACAGACATTGCGCGTATTTCTTCATTAATGCAGCTCAGTACTGTTAATTTGTTGTAGGAGTTATTACCACTTGAAAGTTTAGAATGGGACTTGCAATACTTAATGTAACGTAAAAACCAGACTTACACAATTGAATAGACTTTGCATGTAACTGGTCATAGATCCTTGATTCATATAGGAAAATCACATTTGAAAACAGTGATCACATAAATGATACTCTAATTCATTTCTATAAATTTATTCGCCTTAATTTATATGTTGATCAGACACCCAGTAAACTATTCAGAACCGTTGCAATCATCCAAACTCTAAAATTTTCTCTTACTCTGAATAAAAACCATAATCTACTCATTGATTTGGTTTAAACTTTTGATTTCTCTTATGGAAATACTAACATATTAGTATGCATATATATGCAGGCAATATGAATATTAAGGTATACTTATTTAATGCAGTGCAAGAAGATTTAGTATTGTTAATTACTGAGATACCATGAAAAACACCCCTGCTTGCTAAATATACTAGGGATGATACAATGACACATTATTCACATGCAGTGCATTAAGTTTGCAGAGAACCTCAACAGTGCTGTTTGCTAACTTTTAAGTGCTTGCTTCTAAAACATTCGCCATTTTTTAGTGTAGTATTTTAATACAGAGTGGCAACATAAGAAAGAAACAGAGAAGGGAATGGAATCAGGTGCAAATATCCACGTAAGTTTAAGAGACTTTAAAATTTAAGATTTAAAAGAGAAGAGAAAGGAAGCTTACTTTCGCAATTAAGGAATCCAGTTCCAAATGCGGTGGGGAAAGGGTAAAAGACAACTTCAAGAAGTTGAAAGATAGGAAATAACTAGTAATGAAGGCTCAATGAGCTGTGCCATACCACGGGACCACCTGAAGACTGGATACAGGCTAAGTGAGATGGGTAAATGAGGTCTGCTGTTCGCAATGGTGGAATGGCCTTTATCTGTTTCCCCTTTTTAATATTTTATCAACAAACTCCTATTTCTCTGTCATACAAAGTAGTAAGAGTCAGACCTTCAAGCAGAGTAATTGCTACAGTTTACTGATTTTAACATAGCTGCTAAATTTCTATAAGCAGAAGATGTGGCCCATAACATCTACATAAACCAGTTCACAATGGCCCACTGTTCATTGGTGTGCTCTGCCAGACGTTAACAAATGTTAAATTCCCTTGAGATTTCAATTTGCTTTCATGGTACTTTCAGTAAAACACATTTTTTTCCAACTAATTAGTTGGCCATTATTCTATATAATAGTACAGTAAAAAAATACCACTTAATGGCTTCTTTGGAAAAGTGTTATCTTTTGGAGCATATGTAACAGAACAGAATAGAACAGACTATTTTTCACTTGGAAGGGATGTACAACGATCAGCTAGTCCAACTGCCTGACCACTTCAGAGCTGACCAAAAGTTAAAGTATGTTATTAAGGGCATTGTCCAAATGCCTCTTAAACACTGACAGGCCTGGGGCATCGACCGTCTCTCTAGGAAGCCTGTTCCAGTGTTTGACCACCCTCTCGGTAAAGAAATGCTTCCTAATGTCCAGTCTAAACCTCCCCTGGCGCAGCTTTGAACCATTCCCCTGCACACCGTCGCTGGATCCTAGGGAGAAGAGGTCAGCACCTCCCTCCCCATTTCACCTCCTCGGGAAGCTGCAGAGAGCAATGACATTGCCCCTCAGCCTCCTCTTCTCCAAACTAGACAAGCCCAAAGTCCTTAGCCGCTCCTCATAGGGCATTCCTTTCACCAGCTTTGTTGCCCTCCTCTGGATGCATTCACGTACCTTCACAGTCGTCTTAAATTGTGGGGCCCAGAACTAAACACAGTATTCAAGATGAGGCCACATCAACACTGAATACAGTGGGATAATCACCTCTTTTGACCGGCTGGTTATGCTGAGTTTGATGCGCCTCAGGATGCAGTTTGCCCTCTTGGCTGCCAGGGCGTGCTGCTGACTCTTATTGAGCCTGCTGTCGACCAGCACGCCCAGATCCCTTTCTGCAGGGCTGGTGCCCAGCCACTCCTCTCCCACTTTATACTTGTGCCCAGCGTTACTCCATCCTAGGTGCAGAATCCAGCACTTTGACTTGTTAAATTTCATCCCATTAATCATAGCCCAGTGCTCCAATCTATCTAGATCCTGCTGCAAGTCTTCTTCTCCCTCAATAGAGTCAACAGCACCTCCCAGTTTGGTATCATCAGCATACTTGTTAATGGTGCATTCAACTCCTGCATCCAGATCGTTGACACGTACACATTGAACAGAACTGGCCCTAGAATTGAGCCCTGAGGAACACCACTGGTAACCAGTCAGATGTAGCCCCATTCACTACAACCCTTTGAGCCCTGTCCTTCAGACAGTTCTTCACCCAGCACACCATGAACCCACTCATCCCACAGTTAAGACAACTTGTCTGGAAGTATGCTGTGAGAAACAGTATCAAAAGCCTGACTAAAATCCAGAAAACCTACATCCACTGCCTTCCCTTCATCAACTATGCAGGTGACCTCATCGTAGAACAGGACTTTCCTTTTGTGAACCCATGTGGACCGTGCCTTATGATTGCATTATTCTTTAAAGGCCTTTCAATAGTATGCACTATAATCTTCTCCATAATTTTTTGTTACGGGTTTGTGTGGCGCGGTTTTCCTTTGGTAGTGGGGGAGGGAGCTGCAGAGGTGGCTCCTGTAAGAAGCTGCTAGAAGCTCCCCCGGCTCCAGGT
>VYZV01024582.1:311-14707 GCA_013401275.1 Pandion haliaetus | reverse complement strand
CATCCTATTGGGATATTATTAGCTGTTACTTCAATGCAGCTGTCTCATATTCTTCAACAAAATACACTTTCATATAAAGCTCCTTTTTTTAAAAGAAGTTCTAGCATCAGTCTTAACATTATGCAACATTTAATACGTATTGTCTCAAAAGCTGTCAACCTGTTTCCTTTGACTTTTCCATGTATTTCACATGGTAGAATTCTTTATTTCTACTATCTACCCTAATCTAGTTCCATAACTCCAACATTCTGATTAAAACACTATCCAGATAATGCTTCAAGAGTAAAAAAAGGACTGAGGAATGCAGACATTAATAGGCACATGCAGCTATATACACTGGATCAAATACCTGATGATTTCAACTCAACAGCTACCACTGGATGAATTAATCCTTGTGAGTGAAACACTGAAAAGCATCGTAAGGGAAGCATCCTGCAGTTCCAGAGGCATTTCTACTACAGCTCATCAGTGTAGCACACCTTCCACTATTTAGTTGTTCTCAAGTGTTATTCACATTATACCTGCAGGACTGGAATGAATGTTTTATGTATCTATGGTTAAGCTTGGACGTTGAAAACCATATCTGATAATTTGCATTAACAACAGTATTTGGCAGCATTTCACAGTTAGGAACTCTACTTTTAAAAACATTCTCTCTGTGTAATTACATGCTTGAAATGCTTCCTGAGGAACTTATCTGGAGAGTTTCTGCTTTTACTTTGATGTTGAAAAATTGCACCCTGCGAATCAGTGTCCTTGTTCATTTACACTTCTCAATCATATTTTGATCAACAATTTCTTTCCCTGATTCAGTCTTGCAATCCCCTTTAATCAGTAACGCATTGTTCTTTGGCACTCTATCAGTAAGCCCCTATAAGTTGGCCATAGAACACTTATTTCCTCACCTTGGCTGCTGTGGTAACAGCATGCATCTGAAAAACCATCAGATTTACTAAAGCTTCTTACAGGCAGACTGAAATGAAACTGGCATTGTCTGGAATGTATCTAATTAGGAATGCAAATACATCCTTACTCAAAAAACGAATGCCAGGGTTTCCTCAGCACTCTTTCTGTGCTCGCAGTCAGTATCTCTAAGGGATGGTGGAGTAGCTGACTATCGTTTCACCAAACCTCAAAAAAAGCCTCTCATGACAGTGTCTGAATAGTGGTATTCATTAAATAGAAAGCTGCATATGTCCTTTTTAAAGAATTACTTTTTTTTTTCTTCTTTTTTGGTGTTTAGAACAAGTTCTGGTTGCCCNAAATCTCCTGAGCTTTTGTCAGGACTCTGCAATTGCTGGGCTGTTGAATATGTTCAATACAGTTGAATACGCTTCAAGCCACATTGATGTCTAAGGCAAACACATACATTGCTTAGGCCAATGGAAGGTTCAGTACAGGTGGAGGCAGGCTCTTATCCCACTGGTCATAACTTCTTCAATTCAGAGGAGGAGGATTATCTGCTCTTTGCTACCCACAGCTTCAGGTACAGTCAACAAGGTAATTTCTGATACTTTGTTTTTTCTTGCCTTGTCAAATTGCACTTACGAACCAGAAGTGGAAGATGGCACTGACAGAAATATTCATATTAATACTGTCCATTTAGGTGTTGCGCAACGACTTGCAATTTAGCAGATGCACTATGCATTTACACAGTACTCGTACACACTGCACTTACTATGCGGTATGCATGTGTACAGTCTCTTCAGATGAAAGTATTTTCCTCTCATGTTTCAGAAAGAAGTACAGGGGATATAATATCCCTTTCTTCTTTGAGTGACTGTCCACGTACATACACACATCACAGAGGACTGTAAGAATATACACTCAAGAGTTTCCTGCACAGCAGTCTCTGTGCCTTCATAGAGACTGACTGAAGCTTTGTTGCACTCCTCAGTGCATTTCCCAAAAATGAAAAACTCCATGAGGGATAGTCAGTCATAATCATCTGGAGTACAAGCCCAAGAAGACTGGACCTATAGAAGACTCAGATCTCACTGAGAAACAGAAAGAAACAACTTTGTAATCTTAAAAAATCCAGAGACTCCGAGTCACTAAGGGAAGGCGGGATGAGCAATGCAGGCATTAAATGAAGCTTAACTGATCTAGAAAAGAAATTAAATGTCCTAACCAAAACTCTTAGCCTATGTTCACTGAAACAGAAACTGACCAGAAGACCTAGCAGAGGATCGCCCTCAATCTGGTTTGTTTTGCCAGGTAAATCCAATTCACATAACTCCTCCTGCTATGGGCAAGAATCTTCTAAAAAGTAGAGGAACAGAGCCAGGGAGTACAGCGCTGTGAAGTGAGGCATCCTGAGCCTGGGACAAGCACACAGTTCTGCATTAGCAAATAAGGAGAGAGAGAGTCCAGAAAATTTTCATTGACAAAGACCATCGTATCAAAACCACTTACCTACCCTAGCATTTGGCTTTCCCTGAGTAGGACTCATAGAATAGGTCTGATGCTTTCTTCCTTGTGTCTGAGGCACAGAGCTTCACCCTAGAATTACTTCCAGTCCTAGCAGGACTGGAACTGAACCCATCAAGTAACATCTGCATACTGATAACATCATTCACAGTCTAACCACATGAAGTAGTTAGGATCACCTACCAGGATATTTAAAGTGAGGAGGTGGCAAACTTTGAATCTGCTCTTGATACACTTCCAAAGGCTGACTGCTCCCTTACAGAGATCAGGATAGCACTCAGAACTCCACTAATGTAACACAATTGCAATAGCAGTGGCACTCATCACATAAAAGTGATTTTCTTCATAGATACCTGCCTTTCCTGTTTGATCCTGAAAGTATCTGTTGTAAAACTCTTTTTTCCAGAGGTGTACAGAAAAAAACTTTTGTCATTCCCTGATTAGCAGAGAAGTTACATCCTTTAAAGTGTATGGTTGTGAGAACATATCACCAAAAAGGCCTTTTTGAGCAAAAATTATTCCAGCTTGGACCCTTGTCAAAAGGTACACAGTTTAAAGAAGCAGCAAATGGAGATGTTGCTTTCATCTTTGATGTAGACGTGCCTACTGCTGTGGGATCTGTAAATGGTATCTGACCAAGGCAGGATGGCATGAAAAGTAAAAATGTGGAAGATGCTGTAAGAGCAGAAGCCTACTCAAAAGTAACAGTGACAGGCACAAACAGAAGGCAAGCAGACACATGAAGATTCCTTGAGTACATGTGGTAGAAGTTGAATATAATTCAAAATACGATTAGGAAACTCCTAAATCTGCTAAGAAACAAAAATATTTTTTTAAATGCTGCAGGACTGAACATTAGCAATACAGTAATAAAACTTTTTCAGGCAGTTGCAATGAAATGAGATGGTACTAGTTGCACCCTGCATCATGTAGCTAGGTGCTGAACAAGACAAGCAGGCTAAGCTTTAGTGAGCCCTCTAGATAAAGTATATCGTTATCTGATTTTTTGGTGCCTAGCTACATGCACAACCAGCAGATAAAAAAAACTTACATACAATCACTTCAAGACAGAATTATTTAAGACTAACTTGCTGACAACCAATCAAAACCCACTGTAGGTAAGTGAAAGAACAGCAAACCACACAACAGTGTTTCAGGATCTCTCCTCAGTATATAAAAAAATTTCATAATTGACAACTGCAATACAGATGAGACATTTTAAAGAGTTTGCACATTTGAATTCCTATTGAAACTGTTTAACTTATACACTGCAACATGTTAAGACTTACTAATATTTTCCATATTAGAACCATAGAACAGTTTGGGTTGGAAGGGACTTGCAGTGAGCAGGGACATCTTCAACTAGATCAGGTTGCTCAGGGCCCCATCCAACCTGACCTTGAAGTTTCCAGGGATGGGGCACCTACCACCCCTCTGGGCAACCTGTTCCGGTGTTTCACCACCCTCATTGTAAAAAATGTCTTCCTTATATCTAGTCTGAATCTACCCTCTTTTACTTTATGACCATTACCCCTTGTCCTATTGCAATGAGGCCTGCTAAAAAGTCTGTCATCATCTTTAAGTCACCTTTAAGTAATGAATGGTCCCAATAAGGTCTCCCTGGAGCATTCTCTTCTCCAGGCTGAACAACCCCAACCCTTTCAGCGTGTCTTCATAGGAGAGGTGCTCCAGCCCTCTGATCGTCTTTGTGGCCCTCCTCTGGACTCGCTCCAACAGGTCCGTGTCTTTCCTGTACTGAGGACTCCAGAGCTGGAGACAGTACTCCACGTGGAGTCTTTCCAGAATAGAGAGGCAGAATCACCTCCCTCGACCTGCTGGCCATGCTAGCCTACAATATGTTTTCATATTTTAAAGAAAAGAGGAATCTGTTTCTTACTTTCTCAACTAAAAAGGGAATGCAGAAGACAACCTCGCTTTGAAAAATGTGTCTACATTTTTATCAATGTTTCATTTTATTTAAAATGAAAGTTGCTGAACATACAGATATTGCAGCTCAGATGTTATATCATTTGAAATAGGATTTGTAGACTGAAGATATTTGAGGAAAATGCTGCATATGACAAAATTCTGTTTCAAATTTTAAAAATAAGCTGTTCCAAAGCATTTTCTTGAACTTCAGGAAAAACACTAGGATAAGTACATTGACTGTGATTGTGTAAGATTGACAGAAACCAGGCTGGCAAGTCTTCTGTTGTGAAGCTGACAAATTTTCAACACGGGATTATCAGGATCACCTGGATATACTCTTGTTCCTACATTCCACTAAATAAGGTTAAGGTTAAAGAGCTACAATCAGATTTGGATTTGTAGCCACAAGTTGATCATTAATGAAGTGAATGAAGATCTTTATCAACCAAACATAAATAAATATTTTTAAAGAATAGAACACATATTTATGCAATATTCTGATCTTGTACTCAACACAATTGTAGCCTTCTTGAGTTATAATCATGTGTGTTTCATTGTAACCCAAGTTTTCCAGATCAGTTCAATCTGGACGTAAGCTTCCAGGCATTGCTCACATAGAGAGTTCTAAATTCTCCTGAAAATGCCCTGATGTCCTGAACTATTTCAGAAATGAGTATTAAATGAACAAATAAAAAACTTACCCGAATTGTCATGACTGAGCATCTGATGTTATGAATTGTATCATATACCTTCTTAGAAATGTCCACAAACTGGTTATCATCACACAGATGCACTGTATTCTTGCTTAAGCTCTCCAATGCAGTATTTACTTGACTAATAAACTCTGGAATCACTATTTAAAAAAGAAAACACAAACAAAATTCAGTGAGCATAAAAAGGATAAAACCTGATTTTTCTTTCTGGCAATTTGCCTCACATTGATGAAAACTTTATTAAAAAACCCATTACAGTAATAACATGATTAGCTTTAAGAGGGAACAGATTCGTAATTTTTATCACAGTGATAAAAATGCACACGGTGAGCACATAAGCTGTGGATGGTTATACAGTACAACAAAGAAGAAAAGTTTAAAAGGGCGGTCAGGGAATCAGTTGTAAAAACTTGCCAGTGATTTCAACAATTAATTTCACCCAAAGAATCAGGATGAATAACCTGGCTCAAAGCTGGAACTACAACTGACCACTACTGCGATTTCATAATCTGCTTTTTTCAAGTCCCACAATTGTAACCTGGACTTACCAAGGCAGTTTACGTTGTTTGATTGAATCAAATAAATTGTAAATTTTGAGTCAGTTTGACATTAACTTGTGCTTTACCCACAATGTCCAGGAATTTTCATCTGGTGCTCCATGGCCTTATTTTGCATGGTGACCTGGTACCACTGTATCTCCCTCGATCCTTCACATCAATTCAAAGCAAAGGAAAGCCAACACACAGAATATAGAGTGAAGAGAGAATGCAACCGGAAAAATCCATCATGCGCAGAAGGACCTCAAACAAGTACAGATTAAACTCATTTGCAACAACACATTTCCTATCACTTGGAGACTGAAGAGACAGGAGAAATGGAAAGTAAAGGGACAGAACTCAAGTTCTGTAATATTCAATATGAATAACGTATACCTTGTGGAACAGAAGCTTTTTTCAGGCAACATATTGGCTTCAAATACAACTATAATATGCTTTCCATCCCTCCCTACACAAGTATGCGCTGTATAATTCATAAATTCATATGACATGTAAGCAACAATACCAATACCCTAAGCATGAATAACTTCAGGTAAATTTTGAAGTATATAATGATTTTTTTATGCAGACAAAGCTTCAGCTGAAGTCAACAGGACTTCTGAATTAGAAAACCTGGCAACATATACTTTACGTATTAGGAAAAAATGCCACAATAATGCTTTACCCCTAACTTTACATGGAGAAACCCCCACAACCCTTGGAAACACTAAAATTCACTCTTAAATTACAGTAACTTCACTGCCTTCAAGCTCAGTTGTTTCTCGCTAGAGTGCCGAACAGTTAGTTCACGTGTCAGTTCTCAGAAATAACACACTTCAGTTAATTCAGTGGTAGTGGGAGGGTTCATTTTCTTCTGTAAAATAGGTCTCCAGAAGTGTGAGACAAGTAGATGCCATTTAATTTGAAAAACAGGGTATTTAAAATCCTTTCTTAGCTCTTTAGATTACCACTTGAATTACCTTGCCTTCTGAAAAGGTCAGTGGGAAGAACAGATTTCTTAAATGGTATGGAAAAAAGACATGGCACATTTTTCATTAGCAACCAAATGGAATAATTAAGGAGAGTGAGCACCTATTTGTTTAATGCTTTTTGAAAAAAAATTTTTTTTTAAAGAAACACAAATACACAGTTTCAGAACATGCGATCTTTTTTTCCTGTTAAAAAAAGATCTTGGCCGCTAGACTATCAAAATAATTGCAAGTGTGGCAATTTTGAACAGTCACCTCCAACGTTTACATAAAATCAAATGTTCAGCTCTTCACGCCTGTTGCAAAAATGCTGCAAAGGAGAATATAAGAAGTTTCCAGGAATTCAAGATTTCCATTGGTATAGTCAAAACATCAGGCGTTTTCCAGAGCCTCCTACATCCTCACCTCTCAGTTCATTGTACTTCATATACTTTCACTTGCAGTACTGTAAAGCATAGACTCCCTGCTTACCAGCAGCATTGTCAGTGGCTGCTAACTGCCTGCAGGCATTGCCTTCTACAGCACAGGCTATTTCTTCTCTGTTACCTATTCAGGCTCCATCCTGCACTCCATCCTTATTCCATATGCTTATTAATGGCCTTAATAGCTCCTTCTGAGGTCAAACTCATTATCACAGTATATTTGTTTGTCTGGATGAATACATCACTTATGAAAAAAGATTTTATACAAACAGGTACTCTATAGCTTGTATGCTACTGGTGAAATCAGTGCTAAACCACAGACTGCACTTGATTATAGAAATATGATCCCAGTGGCTTTCCTTTGGTAACATTTTTAAGATGGTTGCTTTTCATCAGTATGATTTTTACACACAGACAATTAAAACACAAGACTAAACTCTAATTCTAAAATATGTGCATAAGAATCTGCTAATGAAGTATAAAAATACACTTGGGCTATTATAAGGTTATCAAACAGTTCTTATTATTTGGTCATTTACCCTGTATCTGATTGGATAATTCCCTCAAATCCAAGACTCCTCTCTTGACCGCTTGTGATTTATTTTTGAGTTCCCAACTAAATGACTACTTAAAAAGAGGTTTTGGTGGATATATGAGTTCTTATACATGGATCACTGGCATCAAAAATACTTTACCTCATACACCCTCAAATGGTTCAGGCATCACTCTGAAGCACTGCATTAAGTGGACTAGAATAACGTTAATAATGCACATCTTTGCTGGATTCTGCTTTATATTTCTAGGCAGCCTAAATACCGAGAAGCAGATGCAGGTAAAAACAGGTTGGGTAAGATTGATTTTTTCAATCTTTCAAAAGCAAAGAAAAATTAAACAAGTTGTAAGTAAAATAAAAAGTTTCAAGTGTTATACAATTAAGAAGTATTTTTAGATTTTTGTGATTTTAATATTAAAACATTACAATTTTTCTTGAAATTTTTGCTATTTTTTTTCCTCAGTGAAAACTATGAATAAATTTCAACAGGAACATCTGTAATCCTGCCTCTCCTGAGGGAGAAGGCATGGAAATAAAGACGATGTTTTGGAAAATACCAATACTGCTTATAATTGTAATGCTGAAAGTCCCCAAACTAATTTACATTTTTCACACCACTAAAACCCACGTTCTGCAGTCTTCTTGAAATTAAGCTTATTTATTTTAAAATTCATCTTGTCTTCCCTAATTCCTATTTTCTCGTAAATAAACAATACTATTTTTCTTTCCTTGTAGACCATGTCTTCTTAGACCTCTAATAATTTCTGCTTGATTTTGTCGTCTTCAACCAAAACCAACTAATGAATCCTGTTTGTAGTTAAATAGCTGTCATGACCCAGCTCTTAATTCAGAGGCTACCACATCTACATGCCACAATCATATCAGGTAATACAGAAAAGTAAACTTCACTAATCACATCACTCCAATTAGCAACTCTGTGCCTGTTATTTTTAATAACAAAATCATCAGGACAACAGGTTTTCAACTTTCCAAATAACCAGTGACAACAGGTGAAAACATGAGCCATTCTACTGGCACCTTTTAATGAAGTTGTGTTAAGTGATTAGCATCACTTCTTCAGCGATCAGGAAAGCTTGATATTGAAAAAGCAACAGCTTTTTCACAGCTTAAATGACCACACACACATATGCAACACTCACCTAAAGAATGCCTTAACAAAATGAATATAACAGACATGGACAGACATGACCTCCTAGAACTGATCAAAACCAATGACTTTTTTTTCCCACCCAATTCAAAATGTTTATGGTTTTTAATTGTGAGAAAAAAAGAAAGAAAGAAAACCCAACAAAAGCCCCATTTCATTTGATTGAGAAAGGGGGAAAAAACCACCAAGAAGCATCATCATAAAAAACTGAAAACATGGATTATTTATTTCTCACCGTTCTAATACTCAAGTACTGAGAATAAGGCTATTTGGTACTCTGCCCTCTCTGCAGGATAATTCACAGGTCCCATCCCTTGTGTTGGAACGATACAGGCAGGGTATGGTTCTCCCTCTCGGTTCCTCTCAACTTAGAATGCCACAGTTTCTCAAGGATGTCAAGGGAGAACAGATGTGGTGGATTACAGAATCCACATACGCAAAATGTATCTCAAGAAAAAGAATTTGTGGTAAATATCCAATCTTTCACCTTCAATGTTTGTTTATATGGATAAACACTGTGAGCAACTTACTGTATGGAATATATAGACTGGAAAAAGGTTCAAGAGTTCCCGCTAGAAAGACGGCTGAAAAACTACTCTTTCAAAGGCAGCTTTGAAATGGAAATGAAAACACAGTGCCCAGACGAATGGATGAAGCACTCTGGGGTGGACCTACAGATCCCAGCTACAGGTAGACTCTGCAAGACTGCCACAGCTCTTGCTTGAACTTAAATTCAATAACCTTTCAGCAAAGGAGAAGACTCTTTGTTGGGCAGTCAGCCATCCAGAGACATCTTCTGTCCTCAAATAAAAGGGCTGTTTGGCAGGAGATAGGAAAACACGAGCAGCCTTCCTAAAAAGTTTGTCTTGTCAACATACAAAAATACAGAATACCCAGAGTGGATAAGAAGTTTCAACTAATGAAGCACTCAGAATAAAAATCACATGAAGGTTAGTACCTAAACTGAACCTCCAATATCAAACTGAGCAGAGACTGCAGGAGAACTTAACAAGAATGGCATAAGGAGGCTTTGTTGTACAAATGGGAATCTCCATCTTCCACAGGTAGCTGAAGTAATTGCTACGAAAAAGACCATTTAGGAAAAAAAAAAAAAAAGTGGGCAAGACTCAGTAAAAATATGGTTTTCCTCCTGAAGATAATAAAATCAGGGTCAGTTACTATTGATGAATTGGGATTCTAACAGGACGAAAAAGCTCCATGAGAACTTCCAAAAGCCCATCAGAAGACAGATTCTAAAAAAGGAAGCAAAAGCCAAAAGCATGGTCATGTAAGGCCTAAAAAGATGCTGAAAGAACCTAATATGAAACTAGTATGTCTGGGTTTTTTTCAGATCACAGGAATAAACCAGACTTGCAGGCAGGTGAGTCCAACCTAGACCTGTGCCAAGCCACATTTCAACCACTACACCCAATACCTTCTTTCAGCACGTTATCTATTAATTACCCTTGTCCTGGTTTCAGCTGGGATAGAGTTAATTGTCTTCCTAGTAGCTGGTACAGTGCTATGTTTCTGAGCTAGGGATGAGAAGAATGTTGATAACGCACTGATGTTTTCAGTTGTTGCTAAGTAATGTTTAGTCTAAAGTCAAGGATTTTTCAGCTTCTCACGCCCAGCCAGCAAGAAGGCTGGAGGGGCACAAGAAGTTGGGAGGGGACACAGCCAGGGCAGCTGACCCAAAGTGGCCAATGGGGTATTCCATACCATGTGGCATTGCGTCTAGTATATAAACTGGGGGGAGTGGGGGTGGGGGGATCGCCACTCAGGGACTAACTGGGCATCGATCGGCAGGTGGTGAGCAATTGCATCACTTGTATAGTCCAATCCTTTTATTATTACTGTTGTCATTCTATTAGCGTTGTCATTATCATTATTTGTTTCTTCTTTTCTGTTCTATTAAACCATTCTTATCTCAACCCACAAGTTTTACTTCTTTTCCCAATTTTCTCCTCCATCCCACTGGGTTGGGGCTGGGGGGGGAAGTGAGTGAGTGGCTCTGTGGTGCAGCCAGCTCTAGTTGCTGGCTGGGGTTAAGCCATGGCAGCCTACAAGCAGGAAAAAACAGGTCTACTAAAATCTTGAAAACCATCCACCATTTAGGCAGTAAGATGGCAAAAAACCCAAGAAGCTCAGGTCTTGATAATGACCTCGGTTTGTTGCAAGAAGATCTGAAATCACAGGAAAAGCTACAGGTCTCCAAACCAAGAGACACAGCAAATCCTGAGACCAAAACTGTCTGGGTAATGCTCCAGGTATCAAAAATGCACTGTCTTCCATCATCTGGAAGGTAACTCCTGACAAAGAAAAACTTGAAGGTAATTAATATATTGCTATTCCTAACCAGAGGGCTCAAGAGAGCACCTGACAACAATCCTTGGAAGAGGCTTCTTTCAGAGAAAAAAAGCTATCATTTGTTGATACTCAAGGTTAAGAAATTGATCTCAGGGCACCCACAAATCCTGCAAAACAGTCTTCAGAACACCATTGTGTATCTCCCCATTTCTGTATACCAACCTGAAGGATCTTAGGTTGCCTACAAGACCAGGAGGGCTCCTCAGAGCTAATGCAGTAATAAGAAGTAAATCCAAAGCTCTCAATCCAGAGAGAAAAATTGCTAGTCTCAAGCATAAGCAATCATCAGGAACAGTATTTTTATGAAAAACTTCAGTGCTGCAGAGAAAACAAAACCCAGAATCCTACACTGTTAGTGCTTCCGGGACAATTTTAAACCAAAGAAACTTCCATAGTTACTCCAGAATAACATTTAAAGGTAAACTTAGCTGCCAAAGCTCTAAGAGGGAACCGTAATCATAAGCAACATGAAAGACAGTAAGGCTGTCACTGCAAGCAAGACTAAACCACCTGAACAAGATGACCCTAGCCTTCTAAAGATGAAGAGTAGATAGATGAAGGACTTATTTATTTAATCATAAAATTAAATGGAGTTTGATTGGCTTGTAACATGAGAAGTCTGTGACACAGCAGAACTACAACAGCACTAAAGGCTAGCTGCCTTAACAGCCTTCAGGGCAATCAAAAGATGGTGAAGCCATGACAACAGATTAATATGTCATAGCTAGGGTTTTCCTAAGAATGGTAGTATAGCTGTAGTGTATGAAGCTCAGCTCACAAGTTCTAGTAAGTCTATTGTTGACACTGAAGTATAGAGATAGATTTCCATCTTGTTGTTCTACAAAGGCAGTAGAGTTTAGACTTACAGAAGGATTCCAAATACATGTTTTATACCTTACCTTTCCAGATGCACTTGCCCTATCTCTACAAGCAGGTTATGACTGTGTCGGGAGAAAAGGAGGCTGAGGGGAGACCTTACTGCTCTCTACAACTACCTGGAAAGAGGCTGTAGTGAGGTGATGTCAGTCTCTTCTCCCAAGTAGCAAGTGACAGGACAAGAAGAAACAGCCTCAAGTTGCACTAGGGGAGGTTTAGATTGAGTATTAGGAAAAATTTTTTCACTGAAAGGGTTATCAAGCACTGGAACAGGCTGCTAACTAAAGTGGTGGAGTCACCATCTCTGGAGGTATTTAAAAGATGTGTAGATGTGGCACTTAGGGACATGGTTTAGTGGTGGACTTGGCAGCATCCAAGCGTTGAAGAAACAATGGTGGAAGCAGTCCACAGAAATCTCCAAGTCTTGTACTTCAAAAATGAGCTCAAAATTATTCTAGGCACCAAGAGCTCATGAGAACTCATAAAAGTCAAGAGCCAGTGATCTTGTATCTTACATACCAAGGAAATTATCCCTTCCAGATGTAGTTAAACTCAAGGTATGGATACAAAGAATGATGCTTGAAGTGTTTTTCCATTCTCTTCTGAGTGTCAAGGACCTAGAAGGTCCAACCAACTCCGGAATGCCTTTTCAGGTGGCAAGGGAAAAAATTACCTCGTTTTCAGTAAGAATTCACATTATGTCTATTAAAGCTGACTGACATTTAAAGAAAAAACCCAAAACACTCCATTGTCATTTCTGGTGGGCTTTAAATCTCCTGACCACTATTACTTTCTGTGGTACTGCACAATTAAATTTGTATTGCTGGGTAACACATGTATTTTAGTACAACAAGGGTAACACAAAAAGGATACGACCCATATGAATACAGGATGACATTCAGAACACTGTGCTCACACAGTGCACACATACAAAATTAATCAGAATCCAAAGAAACATAGGAATTAGTGCCATTTGCTTTCAATAGTCATGCATGGGAATGATTATTTAAATGTCTCTGCCACATTCACCTCCAAAAATAGAGCATTTATGCACTCTGCCCACTACTGTTTAAATAGTAAAGAATATTTAAATGTACCTCTTATGTGTTATGTTTAATTGTACATATAAAAACACCTCTTTACAGTGGAGGCCATTACTCACATATCAAGGCACCACAGTGAAACAGTATGAAAGCACAGTGTGTGTAAGTCAAACAACAGTTGTGAAACAAAAATAAAAATACAAAAATACAAAAAAGCTTTTAGGAGAAAAATGGTGTTGACAAAAAAAAATAAAAATAACTAATACTAAAAACTGTTCAAAAACACAAACCCACATTTCTATTTAGAACTGTTGCATCATGTTCTTTTTGTTATTTACTGTTTAAATTCTCTTCAGCTGAATAATTTATATTTCTATCCAAAATGTTCTCTAAACTAAAACAAGTTCTTCCCAAAAGAGCACTGAATTTTACTCAATTGCTGGACCATATTAAGAGTATTTTTTCATAGCCCATACAATAAATCCACTGATCGTTGATTCTGACCCCATTTAAAAAATATGCCTTCTATATTATAGTTTCTAAACATCACACCTAATGATATGAAATATATTGGTTTTATATTAAATCAGTTATCACAGAGCCAATTACCGATTATCCTCCTAACATTTAATCATGTTCTTGGCTCATCAACTCCTTTCACAGCATAGTATTTTTATCATTACGAGGAAAACTCAAGGCATTTTGAACAATGAAGACAGAAAACTTAAAAAAAGTTGTTGTATCTCTTTATGAAATACCCTGAAAAACTGAACTCAGCTTTGCACTACTCTCTCTTACAAAGCACCTACTGAACTTTGCGAACCTGATCTAAAATCTACCCATACCACAGGGGGCTCTTGCTTTGACCTCAGTAGGTCTGGGATCACACTGGGATGGATAATGGCCTTTGATTAGACCCCCTATGTTGCAATACGTTAACTCACACTCTTTCCTAAACACAGGAACTATATTGTCCATCAAATCTGAAATTCCCCTCCTTTTCTCAGAGTAAAAATTTAACATTTCCATTTCAGAGAAATATACCACTGATGCTTTTAAGTTCTGTAGGCAAAAAATTATCAGGACCTGTTGATTAGGAAAAAGAAATCTATCCTTGTAACAGACAGCTAATAGATGATCATTTTTTTAATAGTCTCCTGACTTCCTTATTTAAAAGAAGAAGCTTATACAATCCTTGTAAAGAAAAGAGTTGCCATGTACACTTAAATTCTGACACCAGGTAAATGCTACTGGCAAGCAGCAAGGGTATAGGCATACCTTCCATCCCTCAGGTTAACATGCCAAAACAGCAACAATGGTAAAGCAAAAAAACAAAAAACAAAAACAAAAAAAGCACAAAAACAAAA
>VYZV01024579.1:58795-78558 GCA_013401275.1 Pandion haliaetus | reverse complement strand
CCTCTCCCACCCAGCAATGCTAACGAAAGCCCAACATAGCTGAGATTTCCAGATTTGCTGTCACTGTGGAAAGATAAAAGTTAGACCTGTGCACATTACATTGCAGAATTTAATGTTGGGCACTCTTGATTTTGTTAATGTTTCCAGCAGAATGCTGAAGAGATGAGTGCCATGTTTGCTAGGCAGGTTTTTGAAACAGAGCAAACTGCGAGGGAATTCGTGCTGTGAGGATCGAAGTAGCAGGTGTTGCTGCCGGTGATATTGCTGGGTGTCTTCAAGATGTCTTTGATGTACATTTTAGTGGTTGGTGAAGACTTGGAAAGAAAATTACTAAGAAAGATGGAACAAAGTAATGTAACTGCATCTGGTTTTATTTATATAGGTATGACGAAAGTACACCTTTAGGTCTCTGTGCATTTGTAGTTTTAAACAGCTCTTCATGCTTAAAAAGCTCCCTGTCCTTCAGACCCCCGCAAATACAGATCACTTAAGAAAAAAATGCATGTATCATCTGATCTGATCGATCTCTGTTTTCTCCTCCTTTGAACTAGTGGCACTGTAAAAAAATGAAGTTGCTTAATTGCCATAGTTCACTAAAAAGCTCCTACAAAAGAAGTATTTATTGTCTAGGGAAATTTTATCTCTAGTTCATTTTATTGTAGAAGATTCTATCTCAGAAATGCTGTGAATCAGAGATGAAGGGGAGTAATGATAAACTCAGGGAAAACATAAGGAAAATGTGTGGGTGTATGAGTTTGCACATGTCTGTAAGCTATTATAGATATGCAAATAGGAAAGCAAGTGCTTGTGGACATGTGGTTTTGTGTCAGCTATGACTTTTTCATCAGCTATTTAACACTAGATTTACACACTTTTAAAAAGTAATTCTGACTCATTGTAGGGAACCTTTATCAGCTATTTTATAATGATTTCATTTACTGATCCAATTACAAACTAAATTGAATCCTATATACTAACACAGGTTAAAATGTTTTTATTATACACAGCTGTTTGATATCTCCAGGTGTGGGAGCACACAACAAGGATGGAAATTAATTAAGCAAGATGTGGGAGATGGTTGCAGCCTTATGTTATGTGCTTGTCAGCCAGAGGAGACACATGTCAAACACTGCTTGATTAGTTGCAGCATGTGTTCCTCTGACTTGCTGCTGAATGACTCGGGAACTACAACTCTGCAGAGCCTAGGCTTCGGTCTCTAATTGCTTCCAAGCTTTTCCAGGGGCACTATGTATTGATATATACATTACCAAAATTACCTTAAGAGGTCCCTGATGTACAAAACTATTTTATATGAACATGATAAAAAAACCCTCTAACTGCATTTATATTGAGCACCTTGTCATTCTTTAGCATTGCGTCATTCTTCAGCATTAGCATCTTTAGCATTCTTGCAGTATCCTGATTTTTATGTTGATGGCAGGGGCCACCAGGCATGGGAAGAAAAAGATTTTAATCTAATACCTGATAATTCTTATCTTTTATCTATTTTTGTGCTGATATAGTTGCCAGGCACAGGTGCTGTCTTGTGGCACTCAAGCCTTTCTTCTAGGTGTAGAAGCTGTAGTTATAAAAATAGTGCATAGGAACAGTAAGTATTTGATTTGAAGGAACAATCACAATTATAAAATACAATTTAATTTTCCCATATTTATAGAAAACTGTTAGAGGTGATTCTTGCACAGACTGCAAAACAAAGTAAAATAGAAGAAAATAATGCAAATAGGTGAATATTGTGTTCATGGCCAAGTTCCTACAATCACAACAGTTTGTTTGTAGGCATGCTCCGAATAGGAAAATTGGATAAGTATTAGAATAAATCTTTCTCTGTCATAGTTTGCTAATCATAGGGATGCAAGAAAACACAAATATATAAAATTTCTTTTTCATGAAAGGATGGCCTCCATCTCAATCTCAAAGGCAAAACAACAAATGCTATTACTGTAGCGAGGGAGGTATTTCTCTTCACCGCATAATGTGAAAAATGGGGTAATGTACATGATATGATTTTCTTCATATTTACTTATGTACATGTGAAATACAATTTATCATAGTTCGTTATTTAATATAATGTCCTATATCCCTATATAGGGGTATCCCTAGGGATATAATGTCCCATGTCCCTATATTGAGGGACACCTCCATCATCTACTCCAGGAGGTCACATAGTAGTGCATTTATAACTGCAAACCTCTGGGAGCTCTTTAAATCTCAACATATACTAATATATTTTCAAAGTTGGGCCTTGTTGATTAGTGATCTACATCAGTGCCATTTACCAAGGGCTGCTTTAGCTGTATTACCTGAATACTAAAGGAAGGATGAGGAGTAGTGTGTAGTGACTCTAGCTTCATTGGGATAGTCCAGAAGAGGGAGCTTGAAATTAAAGAGTGAAAAGATTTAAAAGTACCAGAAGTTCAAATATGGGAACTTTGTTATGGTCACCCTTTATCATCGCTGGAATTTGCTTCATATTAATAAAAACAGACATTTATTTGGGGGATTATAGTTACTCTTGTGGTGGTGTGTTTCTGTCCCACTAGAAGCAATTTTCTTTCAGCTATTAAGTTAAAATATTTATTTTTTTCAGCATAGTATCCGATGTTGCTTTTCTAGAATGTTTGAGAAAGAGAGAAGTAATTAATTATGCATAATATGTAAATCATATATACTCAACTGTGACTTAAGGGGCCATCCTTTAGTCAGCTCAAATACACTGACCTTGTTTTGGTGATGCCGGGGATGAATTTGGCCCACTTTGTCGGAAGTACATGGTTTGTCATTCTGCTAAGCATTTCCCCAGGTCACTTCTACAATGCCAACGCATACAAATAACGCCTTTGACTTTGTTACAGTGCCCTTCTGTGCTTCTAAGAGTAATGTATTTGGAGCTTTCTCAAAGTAAGAGCTTCAGTAGAGTGTGCTTGCAGCAATGCTGTATTCTTACAGTATATAACCTCCATAAATGTCTCTATCTCTACATTAGTCTGGTACCTGCTGGCTAAGGAAAGAGTTCCTGATCGCTATCCTGTACTTACTAAAACAGAAAGAAGCCTGTGTAGTCTACTATGTGTGTTTCTCTTTATGTGTGTGTATATATATTCATACATCATAACCAAGTAGTAAGTGTATTTTATTGACCCAAGTTTCTCTGGGTTTTTATTTTTCTTGTTTGTTTTTCTTTTAGCATTTAATTTTTTCCCCCATCTTAAATCTTAGCTCTAAGATGAAAATCTTGAGAATGCTCACACACAGAAGACAAGCAAACAAATATGATTAAGTTCAACTGAAGTATCATTTTCAACAATGTCTTATTTTGATTTTAACCTTTTACTGAGAAACTTAATTTTGAAGTAATTTCATAGTGAAAAGTAGATCCTCTGAAGATATCACAGTAGGACATTTAGACAGTTTCAAAACTTTTAAAACATTTTAAATGGGAAATAACATCAGCCTTTTTGCACAGGAATACTCAGTTTCAGCAAACTGTTTTTTTTCCAAAAAGACCATGTTACCCAATTTCTAATCAAGGCCTCCTGGTAGACACAGACTTTGTTGATGAACAGTGGTATTAGTGATGTGAAGTTGGGATACAGTCTCGTTGCAATTATTCATGCAGAAGGGCGCAGATATTCCTACATCAGTACACAGAGAGCATATTTTCCATGCATTATGCATGGGATTTCCTCCAGCTGGCCTTCTGACTCACGCTCCCCCGCCTCCCCCGTGTCTGCGGCTGAGGAGAGGACCACCTCATCTCTCCCGCTGGGAGAAGCTCAGTGCCAAACCCTGGGCTGCCAGCAGGTGGAAGGGGCTTCCAGACATCCCTACTCTGACCTCCTGCTCAAAGCAGGTCTGGTCAGAGTTGGCTGCTCTACCCAAGAGCCTTGCCCAGCTGAGTTTGGAAACAATCCCCTTCCCTGGGTCCCTCTTCCAGTGTTTGACCACCCTCATAGTGAATTTTTTTTTTCTTTGTATCAGGTGTTAATTTCCTCTGTTCCCCTTTGTGTCTGTTGCCTTAACATCCTTCTGCTGTGCACCTCTAAGAAAAGTCTGGCTCTGTCTTCTCTACACCCTCCCATTAAGCACTTGTAGGCAGCAATAAGATCTCCCTGATCATCTTTTCATAAGAGGACAAACACAGTTCTCCCGTCTTCTCTTCATCTGCTATATGCTCCAGGCCCTGGACCGTTTTGGTGGCCACTGTGGACTTGCTCCAGTTCGTCAGTGTTTTTCTTGTATGGGGAGCCCAAAACTGGACATGGTACTCCAGGCCATCTTACAAGGGCTGAACAGAGGGAAATAATCAATTCCTTCAACCTGCTGGCTACAGTCCTATTGATACAGCCCAGTCTGCAGTTGTGCTTGAACTACAAACTATGAAAACCTATGAAACTCATCAGCTGTGAGACTCGAGGGAGCTGCCCTGTGTTCAGCTGGGTCTGCTAGAAGGGATGCCGTGTGGCTGCCTGGCACTAGACACAATATGATATGTGGCTTAACATGCAGATTGTGTAATGACCTTCTCTACCTCCCACCATCCATTGATTGCCTTGCCACAGGGCTGCTTCTGCAAACAGGCTGATGGGTCAGGAACTGGGACTAGCTAAAGGAAGCATGGGTCTTTCCTCAACCTTGTGGAAGGTTAGGTAGAGACGATAGTAAGAGATGGACCCAAGTTACATTTTCACCGAGCTGTGCCTCTTGGACAAGCGTGGTACAACCAAGGCCTTGGCAGCATGACTTCAGTGAAATGATGCTTCTGATGGGTGGATGAGAAGAAAAGAGGCCAGGGTGAAAGCAATGGGGTAGGATGTGGGATTGGACCTTGTCACTCTTGAGCCATAAGGCTTGGCCCCTTTTTTTACCTCTTATTGCAGTAGGCCATGGCAGATGGTTTTCCAGATGAAGATCCCTGCAGAAACTCTTTCTCTTTGCAAGCTATTTTTAACACGTGGGAGATGATGTGAACCATTGACATGTAGATGTATAGAGTCTGTAAAAGGAATCGATGCTCTGCTCATAAAGTTGCATTCAGTTCATTCAGTGTAATAATTAATGAACCTATAAAAGGACTTAATAAAACAGTAAAAATGGAAATATTTCACAGAAATAGAAGATTAGAGTTTTTTATTTCTTTCTGTTTCACGTGTCTGTTAGTTATGTGGACTTGTGCCTTAATAAATGTTACAGAATTAGACATGGACTTTAATGCTAACCTGCCATTCAGAATCTCTTCTCATGTCCAATTTCAAAGACTTATATCGTCATTATAGTAAAATTAATGCATGTCTTAACTGTAATAATAACTAAATATTGGCCATTATAATGAAATAAATAAATATTCTCAATTGTTAATAGCTTTGTATGCTGCATTTATAATTAATTTGTTGCTGTCCTAACAGGAAAAGAAATTAACAGAAGTAGATGAGTAATGTTTTTGTTAAGGCTTCAGTACTGACTCTTGGTTAGGTATGTGCCTGCGACACCACACATTTGATTATAGCAATTGTAAGCTTGGGGCTGTTAATTTTAAATACCTCTAAAAAGAATCTTTTATTTTACCTGGGTGCATTGCTTTTATTCTCAGTAGTCAGTAAATAATAATATTAGTTTCACAGTGGTTTCGGTGTTGTACGTCAGCAAGGACTTGCAGCGTTCCTAGGAACAAGCAGTATGGATTGAAGCCTTATACTTACATATAGCATAGACCCTTGCATTTTATTCAGTGGTAAAGTACTGCATTTATTCCTTCACTACACAGATGTTAATTGAAGCCAGTTTGGTTTAAATTCTGTGCTCTTCATCCTTACAGGGCAGGAGAAGCAGTTGTTAGAACGATTGCTAGAAAGTTATCTTTTCAGGAAATGAATCATAAGAAAATCTTAGACATACGTGAGAAGAGAAACCCCCCCAAACTTTAGAAATCTTAAAATAGTACCCAGATAGAAGAGCTACAGCTAAAGAAAGGTGGAGTTACATCAACTTTGTTTACTAAACTTTGAAGCTTTGAAAGTAGGAAAGGTTTAAAATGCTGGAATGCTCCTGCTAGGGCAGCCTCACTCTGAGAAAATGTCACATGTCTTTTGTTGAATTATGCCAGAGCAGCTACGTATATTTTAAAGTTATCCTCAACAATACAGGGTTTGCTTTGTTTTGCTAGAGAGTTAGCAAAAGAAGAAAAAACTGTATAGCACACACATTGAAGGCTTTCTGAGTCTGCCTGCAGAATGAAATTGTTCTGATTGAACTCTTGACAAATTATAACCTGCAGGTATAACGAGGATTTTCCATTTTTGCCTAACACGTATACATCTTGCCTCTTCCATTTTTCCTTTCCTGCAATGCATTCAGCACAGCAAGGGCTGGAAAGAAATCTGATTGTGAAACTGATAAATTGTCTTACATAGTTTCCCTATTTTGGCCATTGCCGTGGTCTGGTTCTGAAAGTGCTTGTAATCTTCCTTCTCTCGCTTTGTTTTAACAAGCTTCTTCTCAGTTGCCCATTGCCAGTGCTATATTACCTACGGTGTACATTATTTTTTTTGTCTCATATTCTACGTTGACTCCAAGCAGCCTTGGTGTAAAAGCAGATGAGATGATTTATTTTTATCCCTAACTTTTTCTCATGAGAAAGAGAACCACTTGGCCCTGCCATCTCTACTGGCTTCCTCTTAGCACAGTCATTTGCATCTTGGCACATGGGGTCTATAAAATGCTACTGAATGAAATCAGCAAAGTGTTTCATCATATTTATTTTGCAATCACTGTGATGGACTCTTTGCTGGGCTAAATAGCTGCAGTCTCATTGATTTGAGTGGAGTTTTCCTTCTTTGCATGAAAAGGGAATTGGCTCAGCCTGGACAGGTGGCCAGAAGTCATTACAGATGACAGACAGCAGAGGATCAGCCCTTGTGATTTCAAGTCTGATTGTAATTGTTTGCAATTCTCCTCTACGCTCATGGAAGGCACTTTATGTGTTAAAACTTGCTGCAAGCCTTTGATATCTTTGACCTTTTAAAAAAGTCTTTTAAATTTTGATATTCCCTAAGAAGACAGATGGTATTTTTTGATTAAATAGATAGAGATTTCATGTCTAAACACATTTCTTGGTTTCACTTTGTTGGACTAGTTAAATGTTCTCTTTATGTTTTATGCTGCTCACAATCTTTTCTGGTAATTTGTTTTTGAATGATACAATCAAAAAGTTAGAAAGAATTAAACATGCAGAAATCCCCCTGGAAAACATCAGTAATGTCCTGCTAACGTCTCCCTTTGGATCCAAATGTGGGTATTCAGGTACATACAGTCCCACCCACAACTACACTTCCAAGCCAAAAATTGCCCTTGATACCTTCTGACTGGAACAAAAGCTTGACTCCATGTGGCACGAGTAACCACATACAGATCCTCTGGAAGTAGGTAGGAAAGCTGTGAAAGAATTGCTAAGCCTGTCAAAAGCTTTGGCTCTGGAGAGGGTGAGAAAGAGCTCTTCAAGCACTGATGCTGAGCCTGGGACATGCTGGGTGCAGTGCATCTCTCTTGGTTGCAGTCTCGTGAAACAACAGCTGAAATACCAGAACCGATGCCCTGTTTTCTTCTTCCATCACCTGAATAAGTCATCCGGAAACAGGGCAAATGATACATTTTCAACAAAATAAGGAAATCCCTCTGAACAGTTCTCACTGACAGCACAATCATAAAAATCCTGGCAAAAAATCAAACTGTTTCAGCGCACAGCATTGCTAGCATGGTCGGTGTCAACAGTTAAATAGTTGGTGCAGGGGCAGAAGACAGAGGCTACTGTGTTCTTGGTGCTGCAGCTCAGACAGAAGATGAAATCATGGTAGCTCAACATTTTGTGAAGACTTAACTACTGATTTTCTGGCTTTCTGTTTATGCTGGAATAAAACCTGCTTGTGCTTGAAAAAAAATTTGGTTGTTAGGAATGTGTATGCATGTATTTGGCCCTAATTATTTAACAAAACCTTCAAACCCAAGAAATACAACTACGTACTTTTGCAGAGCTGTAGGAGAACATAGCTACAATCTCTGCTTGGTAGTGAGATTGTTGGCACTGTATGTGTAAGGGCTTTTTTTTACTGTAGTGGTCAGAGAGTGATTTTGAATGCCTGAGAAACAGGTGCATGGTACAGGAAATAAAACAACAGGCCATAGTTTTGGCCTTGGCCATATTGTTTATACCTTTAGCAAGTGCCACTTCTTATTCAGTATTTAAAGCTTGTTTTCACTACATAGTACGGACCCAGTACACATGGCTGAAACTGAATATGGAGCATCGGACGTTTATTGGGGAGGTGGAAAATATGTTTGTTTATTGTAGTTTCAGATTTTGGCTTGGGTCAGGAAGAAATTTTTCAAATTTTCAAAGTATTTTGGTATATTGATCCTTGTGACATGCTTGTGTTTATTTCAGACACTGAGGATAAAGGCAATAAGAAACATTTCCAAACAGAATCTACACTTATTCTGAATTAAATCAAAAGCCAGATTTCTTTCATACAGAGACCCTAAGCATTTGGTACTTTAGGAGATGATAATTTCCAGAAGGGTGGTTTTCCTTGGTGTTATTCTGAATGTCCCAGTTCTTGGCTGCCAGACTTGTAGGATGAGAAACTTTGAGGCTGCCTGCTGATCCATATCATCTGAGATCTGAGACTATTTAACGAATCTCAAATTGAGCATCCAAAAGCAGAAACACTCTTACTCATTAATCACTGTGAGAGATCTTGGCCTAACCATATCAATTAAGAACAGTAGTTCCCTAGTAGAAAAGAAAGATGATGTGTTTCCAGTGACAGTCATGATATTGTTAGTCACTTATATTTATTTAACAAAGATATGCCCTTGTTTCACTTTGGAGATGTAAATCAACATCACCATGACTCTGGGTACCTTGTGTATCTCTGTGTTCATATGTATTTTAGATGAATGTTTGATGATATGTCCTTCAAAGGTCTCTTTAAAAATCCAAGTCTTCGTCTAATAGGATTAAGACTTTGCTGAAACACATCGTATTTGGGGTGCTAGAATATTTGCGCTAATATTCTTCTCCACTGCTACACAGCAGAACATCACTGTAAAACTGCTGTTGTTGCTAATAGACTTTGGGTTCATTACACCATCAGCTGAAAGTTTTGGTCTGTGAGTTTTAAAAAGGGTTTTTTTGATAAAACTAAAAGGTGTTGTAGAAATGAAATGTGGAACCTTTTGGAGAAGGGTGCAGTGCTATACATGTTTTATTGGGCACTGTATATATGGTCAGTTGTTAAGTTATAAATAAAATACAGCCTTAAAACAAAGATGAAACTGTGAAACTGTAGGTAGTTACTTCCTTTGTATTTCTATTTAAAAAAACTTCCCAAGTTTGTTCAAACAGTCACATTTTTGTTTGATTATTGATAATTCACAGTGTTGTGCCTGTTTTTGGATGTATCCCATTGAAGACTTTCTTCTCTGCCATGCAGAGTGCCTTTTCCTCCAGTAAATCTTCTGCAGGCTGCAGGACTCTTCTTAAAGCTCAGTGAGGTGCCTAGGCACGGCCAAGGGGAAGCCACAGGGAGGCAAATGAGCCTCTGTCATACTGAATTTCCAGGTCCCAGAGCTACTGTGAAGAACAGCTTGACTTGCCTCATCGACATAAGGTCCCTCGGTGGCTGTTCCCTTTTGGCACCTACCATCATGGTAGTTTCCCCCATCTCATCTGAACCTCAGCTGCCATTTCTTTTAGGTGGAGGGCACCGAGGGTTGGCGCAGGGACCAGCTCCACAGCCTGCACCAGGCAGATGCTTTCTGCCAACAGAGGAGTCCCTTGAACTGGAGAAATGCTGAACCCATTTAAGATCATTAAAATGAGTTTAGTGGATTTAAGAATACAGTCCATATACTTTTCAGAATAATTTATTATAGGTCTTTACATTGGTGCTCAGAATGAGGTGAGAAAGAGGTTTCTCCTTAGAGCCTCTGAGCAGGCTTTTTATCCGCGGTGGAGGTATTTCCTGAATGTGAGTAGAAATAGCACAGGCTTGGCCTGATGAAACAATAGGCATAAAATATATCATTTTATTATAGGTCATGGGGTAAGCATCCCTTGCAGGTACTGTGGAGCAGTGAGAGGTGCCTGGTTTGAAATCTCCCAGTTCTCCTACAAGTGGTGCTGACGCAGAGCTGCAATACTGAGCAAAAACATTCTGGCTGCTGAAGAGGAAAGACATGACCAATTTGAACTTAGGAGTGAAACATTTCCTAGAACTGAGCCTGAATAAATTCTGGAACAGTTGAACAGGAAATAAGCTAATAATGGGATTTTACAATATGCATTTGCCATATAAGGCATTGAAATGTAGCATGGGTTTTTTTGCTGATCTTCTGGCTATTTTGATGAAAATTTTAGGTTTCTTCACTGTTCGCACTCTGTTACGATTGTGAGGACTTTGCTCCATTCCAGGCTGAAGCGTTTCATCTTGCCGCTGTCATTGGTGATCCCTGGATGGACCGTTCCTAGACCAGACCAGGGAAGAGACTAGTTAACAATTCCTCCTTGCTGCCTTTTGTTTGTGTCGGGGAGCTATTTCCTTTAGCCCTTGAGATTGATACATAGGAAGGGGAAGAGAGGTGGGGAGTGCCTGTGTCAGTGCGGTTCATGCTTCTCAAAATAAGCTCCCCAAAATCTGATGTGGGGAAAGGAAGCCCTGGCTCCACGGAGCCTGCTGTTTCCCTCAATAAACAAAGGACTGGATTTGGGCAAGTTGCCCAAAGTGTTGGTGCAGGGTGCATTCCCGTCCTTACTGCTCTGCCTGGCCTTTTAAGGATATGTGACAGTAAGCTGGAGACCACAGTAAGGTGTGTAATTCAGCGATGATTAATGAGCACAAGGCTCTTCTGCAGCTTTGGTGTTTCTGTAGCATTGGTCAAATTCCCTTCTCGCGAGTAACTCACTAAGATTTTCAGAGTTTGGCCTCTTCTGTACTGTGAATGCAATCTTTTGCCAGGTCTTATGCTACGTTAATTTAGAGCCATCTACCTTTCCAAATGTGCTCTGTATTGTGGAACAGGTTTTGCTTGTAAATGTGAGGCCAGATGTTCAGAAGAGGAGAGCTCCTGTTTAGGCATCGAGCAATTACTGCTGGGACACATACTGATTGCAGCTGAAAATCTGAAATCTGTCTGCTAAGGCAATAAAATACTCAGGCTGGCTAGTTTGTGCAGTGCTATAAGAAGTGGTCTATGTGCATATAATTAAGAATTTTTTTCAAAATAACATGCACTGAATTGCGGTCTCACTTAGTTTTAAACCACTGCTTGTGCCTAACTAGTGATTTTGATTTCTTGCCAAGCAGGGGCTCATTTTCCAGTTACAACTACCATTTTCCTTTTCTTTTTCTGCAAAATCTGTTGATGAAGGCTAAATGAAACAATTAAGGTAGGCCTACTGACTAGATAAGAAAGAGGTCTGATTCATTAATAAATGTTTCTTTTTTTTTTTTCCAGTGACATATTCGATGCTATGTTCCCCGTCACACACATCGCAGGAGAAACAGTCATACAACAGGGTAATTATTCCTCTCATTTTTTCCGTTGTATGTTTGCTAAGATTATACAATTCACATCTCTCCATTTGAGATTTCACCCTCTTTGCTTATCAGGAAGAATAACCATCTTCCGAAAGCATCTAAGTGTGTAATTATATCATAAGTTCGTGGATGCAGGTCTTTTGCTACATGTGCAGAGGTCTCTTACAAAACCACACTGGTAGATCTCCAGGGTTTCGAAGTGTAAATATAGATAAATAGCACTTGAAATTAAAATGATCATTCCTTAACTGAAGATAGTGAGGAAGTAAACCACAGCTCAGAATGCATAAGGGTGGCACAGGCTAGCTGAGCATAATTAGAGATGGAAAATATTTTTATGGTTGTTGGGAATATTCAATACCTAATTGTGCTGTATCATAGTTACCGCACTTGGCAACTTACCTGAGTGCCTGCAGCATGTTGTGGAGGACTTCATGACCCCCAGGCTATGACCCTCAGGCTATATTAAAGCCTCTTGTGTGTTTACACTGAATGAAGTGTTGAATCAATCAGAAGAGATAAATTAATGCAATTGAAAGATATTAATAGGAAGAAATCATAGTGATATTTTGATTTATGAAGGCAAATAGGCAAGGTTGTTTCAGAAAATGAATCTCTCTGTAAGTAATCTGGTGTACAAACCTGTTCAAATATGTACAGAATTAAATATGGAGGCAGGAAATTATTGAATAGTTTAGCAGACCTTCAGGAAACAATCACCTTTTGTATTTTGCTTCCAGGTGATGAAGGAGACAACTTCTATGTGATTGACCAAGGCGAGGTGGATGTAAGTACACTCTTACAGTGTAATATTTATTCTGAAGCTACATCATAAAATTGTATGCTCTGGCACACAGCTTGATCCAGCCATGTGCTGTGGTTCTGTCTCCTTTCTTCTTGAAATAGATTTCACAGGATTGGTCTCATTACTTTGCTTTTGTTGTGCTAAGTCATTTGTGCATAATTTTATAATTGGCATGTTTTACATCCAAGCTTATTTGTCCATTCCAAGCAGGAAAATATGCTATCAAAACGAAGCAAATGACATTATCTTCAGAACCCTAACCACACCTGGAGGTGTGCAGTCTTTGGCAGAGCAGGCCACCGTGCTGGAATGCACCCGAGGGTTCAGATCAACCATAAGGAAAATATTTTCTTTAATCAGTTATCTTAGCTCATGTGTTGGTTTTTTTTTCCCCAAATTGAGATGCGGCCTCAGGCAGCGAGTTTCATCTTAGAAACCTTAATTTGCTTTTAAAATTAGGTCCAAATATACGAACAATGCAGCATATTAATAAAGCAAGGATTATTATAAGTGTAAAGTGATCTGTTAGGCCACAAAACGTTTACAGGAGTATGCAGTGGTTTAATCAAGTCTTTGAAAAGAAGCTTCTTTCTGAACCTGCCTTCCAAATCATAATCTATTCACCTCTTATCATTTTTATCCCATATGAAGCTCACCCTTTTGCATTTTTGCTACAATTTCCTCATTTGACTGAATTTTCTACGCATATCTTAATGTATCCACAGTTGTCAAATAGGACAGGCTTGCTCATTAGCAATGTTGCTCTTCAGATGCCCAGATGAGTTTTGTTTGGCATATTTAAAGGAGAAAGTGATTTATTTTAAATCTGGGCAGGAGGCATACGGTTATTTTAGTGAAAGTAATTTTTTTTAGCAGTCTGTTTGTGTCAGGAGACCATCTAATTGGTATTGTTGGGAATTGAGAAACCTCACATGCTGCCTCTGCCTCTGGAAGTTGCTCCTCAGGAAATCCGTCTGACTCACTGTTCCTATCAGGCATACCATTCAATAGCAAACATTGCCACATCCACAGGGCCAGAAAATAAAAGACCAATATTTATAGAACAGCGCTAAAATTTAGTTTTAAAATAATAGGTTAGGGCCCGATACTGAGCTTAATGAGTTCACTGGCTTTGAATCAGACCCACAAACATACGCAAATGCACATACTGAAGTTACAGATTAATCCTCTTTAAAAATAATTTGTCCTTGCTCAAAACCTTTAGGAAAGCCTTCTTCAGCGTTTGGCTCAAGGATAGTGGGGACCAAGTGATATCAGAAAACAGTCTGCAAAACCCTTGCAATTAATTGCAAAAAAGATAATCTTCCATGTGCACATATTGTCTTACAAAGCAGTGACAAAATGGGGAAAATAAAAGTCCAGCGCCTAGCCAGCTTTGTGTCTGCTTGTAAAACCATTGCATGAGATGGTTTGTGCATTTTCTGTAACTGGTGGTTGCTACCAATTGCCAAGGTGGCTGTGGCTCTGCAAATGTTGAGAAGGACTTTTTTAGAGCACCAGTTGCTGTATTCTCTGTTGGGTAAGATGGCATCATAGTTCCCTTCCGAGGTATATCCTGGCATCTACTCAGAAACACCTTTACTACATCATGTTAGTTGTGTATCAGACGTTCTCCGTGCTTTTATGGAAAGTTAAAATCCTTTCATAAATAATCTTGACCACAGATGGCTCAAGAAGAGGCATGTGTCCAGATCATTTTTCATTAATGGTTTATTGAGTTCATGAAAGTCTTTTGCAGAACAATCTTTTATTTCCCAGAACAATTCAGGGACCTGTGAGGCTTCTGAGATAGGATTTGGGGTAAAATTTGAAAAACTGCCTGTCCTGGTTTCGGCTGGGATAGAGTTAATTTTCTTCTTAGTAGCTGGTACACTGTGTTTTGGATTTAGTGTGAGAATAATGTCGATAACACACTGATGTTTTAGTTGTTGCTAAGTATCACTTATCCCAAGTCAAGGATTTTTCAGTTTCTCATGCTCTGCCAGCAAGCAGGTGTGCAAGAAGCTGGGAGGGAGCATAGCCAGGACAGCTGACCCAAACTAGCCAAGGGGATATTCCATACCATAGAACGTCATGCTCAGTCTATAAACTGGGGGAGTTGGCTGGGAGGGGCAGATCGCTGCTCGGGCATCGGTCAGTGGGTGGTGGGCAATTGCATTGTGCATCACTTGTCTTTTTTGTTTGTTTGTGTGTGGTGTTGGTGGGGTTTTAAAAATTTAATTTAATTTTAATATATTCCTTTCCATTATTATTATATTTTATTATTATTATTGTTAATATTACATGATATTTTAGTTATTAAATTGTTCTTATCTCAACCCATGAGTTTTAATTTTTTTTTTTTCCAATTCTCCTCCCCATCCCACTGGGAGGGGGGAGGAGTGAGCGAGCGGCTGCGGGGTGCCTAGTTGCTGGCTGGGCTTAAACCACGACGCTGCCACAGTGACTAAATGGCCTCAGTGCCACTGCATTGCAATTACACATTGGCTTTTAAGCCGTATAGATGTTTTTGAAAATTTTATCCCAGACCTTTGATTTGACAAGCTAGGCACCAGTCCTCCTTTAAGCACATGAGCAATTCTGTTGACTTCAGTGGGACTCGCAGTTTTGCTAAACGAAGAGCATAGTGCACAGCTTTGTTTTATGCTATTAGAGTTGAAGGCAGAAGTTTTCTGTGTATTCCAAGTAGTTTGCAGTCCTCCAGTCAGTTATGTATGATTTAGGATATACATTTTTCCTGCCTTGTCTTTGAGACTTGCAACAACAGATTTTCTAAGGAATGAATGAAATAACTGGGTTTCTTTGAGTAGATTGCAACTTTGATTTCACAAGCATTCTCAATCCCTACTCCCCTAATTGCCAAAATCAGCCTATAGCTGCTAGGACAGATCAAAATGGACAGATCCACAATAATGTCATCCTGACACTTCTCAGACACACATATGGGCAGTTTTCCGACGTGACCTGTAGGACAAATACATCCTAACAAGACTTAAGAGATGTCATTTGGACTGAGCTTATTTCAGGGACAACCAAAGCTCCTGACCCTCTTAAGTCTTTCAGAACTCTTCTGTGGCCAGCTCTCATGCTGACCCACTTCGGCATCCCCCTTCCTTCATCCGGCTGCACCTTACCATCTCCTCAGCTAGGTACTGTCGCCTTTCTAAGCTTTTCCTATATCTTCAGCCAAAATACACACTGAATTCCTTTGCAAGATGCTGTAGAAAGCACAAGAAACATTTTCTCATCCAGGAGCAAGTTGCAACTACACCCCGGTAGCTACAGAAGTTACCTACATTAACTGCCTTTTCTGGGAAACCGCAGGGAGGTGAGCCCATTTTCCCCCCACAGATTAAAGTCTGTACCAGGGCAGTTAGTGCAGAGTAACTTGCTCCTATATAAGGCAGCAGCTCCCAGACCCCATGGGTGTGCACTATCACACAGTATATAGAGCTCCCCAGAAAACAGTTCTTCCACTTTCTGGGCAGCAGTGCTAAAATCCTTATTGTCTGAAGAAAATCCAGACCGCTAGTAAGCGAGCTGCAGTTCATTTAAGCCTTGCCAGATATTTTTTTGGCATGCTTCCACCCTTCTCCAAGAAAAAAAGCGACTTGGAGAGTAGACAATTGACCCCGAGACTTAAAGCCTCAAGCCATTTTCTGCCTAGTTCAGCTGGTGTTGGCCTATGCATGGTGGCTTTTAACCCCTGGCCAGGCTATCTGCCTTCATCATTTCCCTGATCTGCACAGAAGTGGCAGGTATACCAGGACTGGTGGTTTCAAGGAGCAATTTACTCTGAGAACATCGTGACTGATAAGCACCCAGGTTTTCCATACACATGCAAAGATACACATAAAGGAGGTTGCAATTGCCATTATACAATTCCCATCCTCTGGAAGAAAGTCATGGCAAAACTGAAAAAAAAAAAAATCTATCAACCAAGAAACCAAAACCAAACAGAAACCACCAACAAAGTCAGAATAACAAAATCAGTGTGTGGTGTTTTGAGTTTAAAAAACTGCAACATTGAAAAGTAATTTACTGTTAGAGTTTTGGCATAGGCACCCCAGAGAGTAAGTAAAAGCATTCTAATATTTTCCCCTAAAAATAATCTGAGTCAAATTAGAAATGCAATAAAATATTTTTAAATATAACAACACTTTATCCTCAACTCTTACACTTTCTTAGGGTATAAACAAGCCTTGTTAGCATAGAATAACGAATCTCTACATTTCCTTCTTGGTATTGCTACGGACAGCCAAAGAAGACTCAATACCCTTCCGTTGGCAAGCACACTCCATATGGACTGTGGGCCAAGGGAGAAGGGCACAAATTTTCGTATGTAAAAAAAAGGGGTTTAGAAATCAGGAAGAGGTAGGTCTTGGAGAACCTGGGGTTTTCCTCTCATATACTGTATACTACACACCAGGTATACTTTGACCAAAGCTGGCATTGGATGGGAACGAACATTATAGCATTACCAGTCACAGTCTCCTCCTTAGGTTGAGGAGAACTGTTAACTCATGACCTGACCCTGCAGATGGATAAAGCTTATACAAGGTAGATGATGGCATGAGGTTTGAAGTCTTAGAGGTCAATTGTCTACCGGAAGCTTTTCTGCTCCGACAAATGTGAATGTGTGCCAAAAAGTAGCTGGCAGAGCTTAAATTATAGTTTCCAGTAAAGATGTTGAAAGTACCTGCTAAAGTATGTGTCTTGCAAAAATCTCTAATCCATATTTCTAAATATAAAAATGACTTCCTGTTTATTATTTTAATCTTGTAACCTCACATTTTTTACTTTAAAAAGCACCGTCAGCTACCCTTTTAAAGCAGATGTATTTTTTTTTAGACTGAACAACTTCCTATTCTATTTAATGTCACAGCAACTTTCTCTACAGTCATTCTCAGGTTTTCTTCTTGTAAAACAACAGCAGCCAAACTATAGTACGGTGAAAATCAAAATGAAAACTTCTCAGTATTTTTTCTTAAATAGATTCTGTATTCACTGTATAAATCTGTATGTGGAGCTATACGTGAATACTGTGGACAATAGGTAAGATTATCCTTCGACTTTAGGTCAAATCTTCTTGAAGCCCTTATTTGCATATACAAACTGTCTAATTTGTATATACAAAGATGAAAACTACATGGTGGTTTATGTGAGGATACTGTTGGATTTTAAAACTAGTTACATTTTATGGTTAGATTCCATAGATTGCTTTTGGTTTGAATTCTTCCATCATTAATGATCTTTCTAATTTCAGAAGGATGCTTTTTGAAATTTGAAACAGAACATTTTAAAGTTTGGAGTTTTTCAGCTTGAATTTTTAAGGATTCTCAAGGCAGGCTCCAAGTTCATATATTTATATTTAAGAAAAGCAAATTCATGCTACAAATAAAGCACTGGCTTTATTTGAGAAAACTACCCACATATAAATACCCTTCGTGTCTAAGGCTTGCTTATTTTTCCAAGAATAAATAAACCTCATCTTCATTTTTGGATAACAAATATTAAGGCTTGAAAAGACAAAAAGCACAAATTATTACAAACAGATCTGAGTGAGGGGATTTAACATCTAAAAGTTGCAATGCCTGGAACAAATGAGATTGTCCACATAGATCACAAAGTGGCAGCAAAAATGATGCTAAGAGTTAACTTGAAATCAGCAATACAAAATTAAAGTAAGGGTAAATTCACTCCAGTGAAGCTCAGAGATAGATGTTCATGTCCTGCCTTCAAAGTAAAATGGCTATATTACTGCTTGCGGTAAGGTTACTTGCTGCTTCTCTAGGCAACATGAAGATGAGTGAGGCCAAGTTGCATTCCTATTGCATTGAGCATTGTGTGACTCATTGCATTTTCTCTCACAGTTAGTGCCTATGTATATTGCATCCCATGAATAAAGGAACTGTTGATGTTCACGGGGGATTTTTCCCATTTGCCTCCTAAAAAAAATAATGGAATGAACAAAGTTGTGTGATTTTCAAGCCTGCAAAAATCGCAGTTCTCATACTACATGATGCAAAACAATAGAAATCTAAAGTACTTTTGATCTGTGGAAAGTAGATGGTCCTGATGGCTTGGTCATATTGGGCACCTGCAGTTCTACATTCCTCTTCAGCTGCATGAAAGAAGAAGGTTCCAGCTATTACAGAGCTGTGATCAGCGGGTCAGGTAACAATTAGGAATAGTTCACTTATGTACTCGCCACTTTGGTGAGAGTTCACAAATGCCTAAAACTGCCTGAGCCAATACCTCAGCCCAGCATTTTTTTGGATAAAGGAGATCATCTGAGCTGCTGCCATATGACATTGGCTTTCATAAGCTGTTCTGAGCCTAAAATAGCTTTACTTCCCACACCTTACAAACAGAGCTACTTTCCTTTATACTTCTTTTTATAAAATCTATTTTAAAGGGATTCATAGTGGAGCTGAACTCTGTTAAAGGGCAGAATGGCTTTGTAATGTGCCACCAATGCACTTTAACTTTGTCATGAAGACAAAAGTTGATTGTTGACTTAGGCCTTTGCAGAGAACGTAGTGCAATGGTTTTCCTCCTAGGAAACAACAATTATTCTCAAGCTGGTTTCTCCTTTGGAGATTGATATTGGAAATGGCATTTTTATTGGGGGAGTGAATGCGGGGCCCAAAGACTGTCAGATCAGTGATTTGGTTTCACCTCAGAGCACTTTAAACCTGGTGGTGGAGGGTGGAGGAATGGCCATTCACATGAACGGTTTACAGGCAAGATGTCAAACACATTTTGGGGAGTCTTGTCAAGTAAGTAAGACAGCAAAATTAAAGAAGTCTTAGAGCAGTTTAGTAGTAGCCTCTTTATAGCAACCATGCAACAGTAAATGTCCATCCTTCACTTAGTCTACCTTGAGTTTTACCAGCATAATTCCCCTCTCTGGGCTGCAGTCATATCATGCATACTGCTTTAACAAGAAATGTCACCATATTGCTTAAAAAAATACATGTTGGAATGAGTTTAATTCCCACTTATAATTCAGACCCTTCTGCAGTAACAAAACCTGTGCTTTTCAACAAAAGAGGGTATAGAAACACGTGTATTTTTGGTGTGCTGAAAAGGAGTCAAGGATGCAATGTCAGCTGATGTTCAGGATGTAGTCCAAAACTCATTGGAATGATTAGATTTTCCCCATCGTCCCTGAGATTTTTTACCGAGGACATGAATGGCTGTACTGTAGCAAACCCTGGGTCCATCTGGTGGAATCCCCGCAGTATGGGGATATCCCTACATTCAGATATGCATCTGGACAATTTTGCAATGGATTAATTGAGTTTAAAAATTTTCATACA
>VYZV01024579.1:633-58778 GCA_013401275.1 Pandion haliaetus | reverse complement strand
TACTCATTATGTCACAAGCTTTCCAGAATCCTAATTTTACTCATCCATTTCTCCTGCTTGTCTCACAAAAAAAGAACCACGAGCCACAGCATTACCTGCTTGTTTCACCAGAAAGTGCTTGGGTTTGCCTGGCTTTTTAAAACTTCTTTTTTTACTTTCATTTTTTTCATCATGAGGAGAATCAAAGGTAGATTCAGTGTTCTGTGAGATTTTCTTTCTGCGGTGAGTGTAAAAGTTTGAAAGGAAACAATGTTGTTGTTCTCTTGTGTGATATTCTCCTCTGTGACATTCATTCTGTCCTGGCGAAGAAATGAAGCTATAGATTTTGTGGCTTGAGCTCTTTCTTGGCAGCCTGCTACCACCTGCCTGTTTGGGATTATTTTTACCCTTTGTTTCAGCCCCTTGATCCTCATATGCTCCAGGAACACCAAGAGCCACAACATTGCCTGGAGTTCAGCAGTGATGCTAATATTGCTCCTTTTCAGCTGATACCCAAGAGGTCTCTTGATCAGCTGAACTGCTCCATGGCCTCATCCATCTCCTACTGAACCAGCATTTCTCTGGCCTCAGTAGGAGCTGGATCAGAACTTAACTGAATATTGGGAAGATAAATTGGGTTTGATTCCAGCTGTAGTTTGTAATACACCTTTTCATCATAAAATGAAGATAGAACTAAAATGAATACTGACATTTTGTTGAATTTTGTCCCCAGTTCAGTTCATTTACTTTGGTCACCATCTTTTCTCATGCCCAGCTTGAACACAGCTCTAATTCACATGGTTTTTAAAAACTGCTAGTCTTTTACCAGTAATTGGTAATAGGTTATGGTCTTTTCCTTTGCCATAGTTCTCTGCTTAAGATGAGAATACCTGCATATTTTCTTCATATTATTTTTCTTCACAGAGCTTTCAAACAAATGAAATTCATTCTGGTTGATTTCTGCTGTTATCAGTCTGTAACAGATTGGGATATATTCTGCACTGGGTAAATGCACACAGCCTTTCCTACCCTCTAAACTCACAGACACATTAACAGAATGAAAAGGGTTTATTGTGTAGGTTTATAACAGCAAGCCTACAAGCAAGCTGCAGAATACACAATCCATACCAGTCTTTGAATACACTATTATGTCTCATGAGCTGTATTGTCCGTGAATAGTGGGGAAAATGCAGCCCAGTGGAAGGCACCTGCACGAGTCCCCCTTTTCTCCAGTGAAGGTTTAACATAGCATTCAAGTGTAGGAATTCTTCTCAAATTAGACGTCATCCAGGAAAAATAGTGTGATAGTGGCATCTAAATAGCCTAACCACTAAATATCTAGTGGTTATGTAGATAGGCTGTGGGTCAAATACTACTTCATAAGTTCTGTAGAGCTGGTGTTAAAGACAAAGGGTAATTCTGCACATAGCTTCTCAGGTCCAAAGCACTTAGCAGCCTTCACTAAGGGAGAGAGAGATCTCTGTAGTTATATTTAAATGGCTGTTGGAGGCACTAGGCTTAGGGAGGAAAAAAATGTTCCTTTTCAAAAGATGTTTCTGTGTTTTGACTGGTTTACATTTCATGGCCATGGTGCTTTTCAGCAAACCTCATTACACATATCAACAAATCTCCTTCCTTTCAAGTTTGACAGTGTTAATAAAAAGCCAAAGTTGTGACAGTTCTGCTTGTTGACTGCCTGAGCCTTGAACACACGAGGGAAAACACGATGCCAGTTAACCATAGGAGCTGAAAACTTGGAGAGTAAATACAGTCATTGTACTGAAGCAAGACGACTTGAAATTCTGTTCACAAAGCAGGTTGTTGCCCTCTTTGGGGACCAAACTGTAGAAACTGTTATGCTCTTGTTTTCCTTCTGTGTCCCCAGCATTGATGATTAGAAAGGAAATTACTAATAGCTTTTTAGGTAACTGGCAGTAGGAGGAAAACTGTGACTAAGTACCCAAACTGGTTTTGCGTCTTGTTTTGTCTTGTGCTGTGGTAGGTTTATGTCAACGGCGAGTGGGTCACCAGCATCGGAGAAGGAGGCAGCTTCGGGGAACTGGCATTGATCTATGGAACACCCCGGGCCGCCACCGTCAAGGCCAAGACAGATCTCAAGCTCTGGGGCATCGATAGAGACAGCTACAGACGCATTTTAATGGTAAGTTTGTGGAGAAGGGCTTGTTTATAGAGTTGATATTTTTTACTTTCTTTTGTAGCACCAGCACTTCTATTCTCTGTTCAGAGTACACTGATGATAGAAGGCTGCACAGTCTGTGTTTCTACATAAAAGAAAGAGGACATGAGAATAACATTGAGTAACTAAATTAAGTGAACTGAAGGAAAAGGGGACAAGATTCAACAGAAAGACGCTGAGTAAGAAATGCAATTGAATAACATTATGCATAACTATTATGCATGAATGAAAACTTCAGGAGGCCTCCGATACCCACCGAAGCTATGCAAATCCTCTCCTTATCGTGAACCTCAAAACGTCTTTCAGCACTACCCCTTGCCTATGAAGTCTTTGTCTGAACTTTTATTGTACTCTTCAAGGCAGGCAATACAAGGTAAATCCAGCTCCGCTAAAAAAATAAAGTCTCAGTTGGACTGTGCCCTCCATCTTTGTTAGCCAGCACACAGCCACATGTATCATAGGATGGTAGCTGCAGAGTCCCTGCTAATGATTCATTGTTCTGCTCCTTTCAAACTCCCTCATCTCTGCAGCAAAGCTCAACAGACCTTCTGGGCACCTGGGGTGTGTGATAGCTTATGGATTTGCTGTTGGTTCTTCAGTGGTGAGTTTATAATAGAAACTTTGACAGATAATTAACTTTAGCAATGTCATAACTTTTTTTTATTAGCTTGTTTTTAATGTCCATGTCCATATCTTCCTTCTCCATAAAATATTCCTTTCGTTTTGATAACTAACAGACATAACTCTATGCAAAGCTTTTTTCTCAATAGGATTTGTCTCTAAAAGCTGCATTGTTTCATTCTGATCTGAAGGAATTACACTATGCTCTTAGAATAATAAGGGAGCGTACATTTTGAGATCATCTATATTTCCAGTGGATGTCATGGATAACAGAAAAACTAGCAAAAGAACTGAGTAGATTTTACACCTAAATGATTAGTTCTTAAGCAACAGAGTGTAAGAGTTATCTTTATTTGTGATGACTGTTGGATGTCTGTATGAAGCACTGCTGTTTTTCACTCTATTTCATGGGCCGAGTTCTGTATCACATAAATGAACATCACACTGACATCTAGGAGAGTATATCTGATGGAAATTTACTCTATCCCAAAATATTCAGCCTGATTGCTCCAACACAAAATAGAGGAATAATGATGAGAAGCATACTGTCTTCTCTCTTGTGGATAAGCAGGATGAATAGTTTTTGAATGTTTTCCAGTGCAGGGAAGCAGACAGTAGTAACTGAGACCTTTCTGCAAGGTGTTTCTAAAACATAGAGCAGGAGTATTTCCTAACAGATTTAAGAGGCACACTCAACTTATTTGTCCCACGTCCTGCATGGATGCAGTGGAGGTGTGTCTGGGATAACTGGTGTGATGAACCTGCATGCTGCAAGGAAGAATCCAAGGTATAAAAGAGAAGGAATGTAGGAGGGAAATAAATGTCAGGACAAGCCACATATTCCTTCGCTTTTTAACCATAGCTTTTTACAGCTGCCTGTAACCTTGCTACTAAAGAATTGAAGATTCATAGGCCTCATAGCCTAGAGGTAATTTCAGTTTTAGCGTTGATGAAAATAAGGTACCTAATGTCATCCAACCCTGTGAGCTTTCAAGTTTGGTCACATGTCCATTACCATCTGATAGCAGCCTTCAGAAGATGAATATTTGATGCAGAGACAGGATTTTACTAAAAGGGTTTAAAGTCCCAAGTGGAAAAGACTGTGGTTTTAATGCTATCTTTAGCCGTACGTACAACTTGAATATTATGGATAATCTGCTATTTAATTCTAGTGCTAAGTGCTTTTCAAATTAATTTACATATTCTCTGAACCAGTGACCCCTGTATCTTACCTAGCAAGCTCAGCTTCTGTAGTTGATGAGACTTTTAACACGGAGGTGTTTTCTCTCCCTCTCTTTTTTCTTGTGTTTTTTTTTACAGTTAGGGCCATTAAAAATTGGTGCTCTATTGCATTACATTAGATACCCAGACAGTGTAATTGTAGTATCCCAATACTTAGATAGGAAATATTTCAGGTAGCATGGTGAATTAATTGCTGCAGGTATAGAAAATGTCCAATTTTAAGTGCTGTCCACGGTGAATGCAATTTACGCATCCAGACTACATGAATTCTGTCATCTTTTCATTTATTTGTAGGCTCAGCATGCATAATATCTTTGCTGACGGTGAAATGAGACACCTGTCTGTACATTCGTGTGAGGGCAGGTTACAGTGGCTCTCTGCACATTTTCTTAAGCCTAAGAATTAATTACATTATGTCTCAGTGGCTGCATTTCATACTGAAGCTAACTCTACCATTAAGTGGTTGGTTTTGCTGTACTCACTTTCAAGACATAGTAGCAGCTGCCTTTCAAGTCCCAGAAACATGGTTTCCTGCCATTTAGCCTCTAACCTTATGTTTCTAGAAAGTTGCTGGATATTTTGGATGTAGAAATGCTTCTGCCTTTAAATAAGAGGTAGTAATGTTTAGGATACCTTTTGAAATATATAATTTAAGATGGTTTTAAAACCTGTGAGCGAGCAGGTTTTTATTTTTTATTTTCTATTTGCAAATACTTCTGTCCAAGGGGTCAATGACCTTTTTCTCCCCAAAATATGGTTTTTTTTTTCTGTAGTCAGATAAAGCCCCTCCATAACCCAAGATGGTTTTTTATTTCGTCTGCATTCCTTCTTGGCCATGACCAGCCCCATGTTTTCTCAGTCTAGTGTTGAAATTTTATGCAAGTTCTAAGTATTTATTTGCAAATCATGCTTTCAGATCTGCACTTGCCAAAAAGATTTTACCCTGTCATGAGACACTTGACTCTCTACCTCATTTTCCTTGCAGGCTGTTTTGTTTCTTTGCTTTCCATTTAGAAATTTCTAGCTTTTATGTCTGCTTAGTGCCATTTTCCCCACTTACGTCTCATTGATCCTGACTGGTTTATGGTATGAATAAAATGCATCTCAGGAGGTTTGGGAGTTTGGGTTTTCCTTTTTTTGGATGGACAAAGCCTGATGCAAAAAGTTCCCGCTGGCTTTTAGTTATACTTGTCATCCATTTATTATTTAGCCTGACCCAAAGGAAGTTTGTTAAAACAGATATATTTCTTTATATTTCATTGTCTCAGCTTAGATACCCTTATGGCTTGAAGGTCACATTCAAGTTTGTTTTAGCAGCTGTGATGATTGTAAATGTTGGGATAGTTCTTTTTATCAGGATTTGCAGTGAAATTGCTTGGCTTTCACTGCGTGCTTGACAAAGTATTATACCATGAAATTCATTGTACTAGATGGATTACAAAAAAACACTTCAACATGTTTCCCTCTCGGTACATTCACAAATTATCTGTCCATCTGTGTGTTCCTTTTTTTTTCATAAAATTATCTGTGCTGAGTTGCATACTTTTCACTCTGTTGCAAATTTTCTTATGTATATGTTCTCTGTGTGTGCACACACAAGCACACACACATTTATGTATATATTTTATATTTATTTACTTACATTCTTCTGGGACAGATGCAAAGGAATTTTTTGCCATAGGATTCTCATGTAATTCAGTTACTGAATGTTGCTGCGCTCTTCTTTGCAGTTAGGATTCAAGAGCATCACGGAGTGGGGAACATCCCAGGGTAGTACAATGTTTGTATTCTAAATATAGCAAATACCACAAATACCAGAGAAGCAAATGTCTGTATCCCAACATCAGATTGATCCCCCAGACAATTCGGTTCCCAGACTGAGGAAATTTGGAGTATTAATTTCTTGTAAGTTCTTCTTTAAGAAGGCTTGATTCAGGATAATTTAACTATCCTCTAGTTCCCATGGTCCAAGATACCTGGCTCTGAGAGCGGAGTTGCATGGGATACAATACTTTTTACCTATTTGGCAAACTTTGCTAGCAGAAAGTGAGTTATAATATTGAAATGTAAGTCATGACAAATCAAGGTTAGTCAGTTCCTAATGCTATGCCTCATTTTATTTACGCTATTTTGGCTTTGTTTTACCATGTTTTCACAGCTCTGAACCTGAGAACAAGTTCTTTAGCAAGTGCCTTTTTCTACTCAGACAAGATAAAGTCACAAGGACTTCACGTTGCCATAAAATGTAGGTTGCGTGGTGGCCAAAACATACAGCAAATCCGAAGCCTGCAATCCATTCGACGTCTGTGCAATATAGCACCAGGTTCTTGCGCTCTATTTTGTTTTCAGGGCCAGTATGCACGGTCACTCTTTCTTTCATGGTCCTGTAAGAATGTACACCCAAAGCATCATTCAATATCACGTTTATGCAGGGATTAAATGGGGCTGGAGCAGACCAGGCAACCATTCAGGCACCTCCTGCCAGGATAACTCTTTTTATTTGAAATGTGAGCTATGCTTTGCCTTTCAGTAGCCATTTGTTCAGTTTTTTACTGAAGGTGGGGATTTCTGGGAAGGACCCAATCAACTCCATCTGAAAAAAATGAAGCAAGAAAGGAGACATGAAGAGTGCAGGAGGGACAAAGCAAAAAGAGGCGAGCGGAGGGGAAGAAAGACAGAGACCAGACTGGAGGAGTGGGAAGAAAAAATGGAAGAAAACAGGGACAGTGAAGAAGGGGCAGTTGGAAAAGAGATGCAACAGTCCTATTCAACAAGACCTGTTATAATCTCTGGGGCATTCATTTTTCCTAGACTGTGTATTGCTAAGTCTAGGGCTTGCTACATTTTTAAGTAGTCCTAAAACTGGCTTTGAGCTCTTTTCTGGGTGGATTTGGCAAATGCAAGTGATCTCGTTTCTCCTTGGGACTGCTTCAGGGAGGAGTACTGCAGCTTAGAATATTAACGAGTCTTTGTAGTTAGTGGGAACTACTGTCTTTAAGAAGATGAGCTTGTGCATGACAGCTCAGAACTGGGGAGAAAGTGAACAAAGGAAAGGGGGAGAGGGAGAAGCAGTGACTATTGAAATAAGATATTAATAGGTTAGAAAAAGCAGAATTAATAAAGACTTTTTAAAACATGCCATCAAGAACCCTGCCAGTACAGAATTATTCATGTACATTTACTATTGTTTTTATCTGGCTCAAGCGCTAAGATTTCTACTGCTTCCCTTGGGAAACTTTTCTGCAAGAGAATAATTCCTACATCGGGAAAACTTTTTTGATATTGATCTTAAATTAGATTTTCTTAATTTTCTCCTATTATTTTGAGTTATGTCAAGTTATGCTGTACTAAATTGCCCTCTCTTTCTGTCATATATCTGCAGATGATTATCACTGTCTACTTAAAACCCTTGCAACAATGCACGCTAGCTATGAGCATGACATACCTCTGATCCCAGTGTTGAGCTAACATATACAGGCTGATTTTGTTTTGCTCTTTCCTTATCAGTTCTCCCCAAATGTTTTAGCATGTCTTCAGGCACTGTTTGGTTTGACAGCACTTCTCTGGAGAAGAGGTACTGAGACAGAGTGTAGCACATCAGGTGCCGTCACATCCGAGCCATGGAGATGGAGGCTCTAAACTTCATTCCTGGATGATGTCTTTGAGTATACAGACCAAAATAGCTTTGGCTGTATTCTTGTTGCAGTCTGATGTTGCAAACCAGGTCTCACCTACTGTCTGTAAATCTCTTTCAGCTTTACAACTTTCCAGTCTTCTTGCATTTGTCAAACATCTGTGCTTTGGATTTTTTTTTTTATTTGCATTTCTTAGGTGTATTTTCCAAATGGAAGCTCATTCTCTTATTTCCTACTCCCATTTCTAATGTCACCAGGTCCTTTCTTGTTATTTTTCCTGTTCTGGCAAGCTTTCATAGTATCTCTTAGTCTGCAGATATCATTACTGTCTGATTTGTTGGTGCTTCTAGAAGATCCATGAAAATAATGCATAAAACCAGACTTAGCACATGTCCCAGGGAGCATGCCAGTTGACACATCTGCAGAAATTACTTGAAGGGTAGGACAAGAGATTATGATGGTGTTAATACCCATGGCCTCAACAAATTTGGGTAAAGTGACTAAACCAAATACAACAAGTATAAAAAGGACATCAGGAGTCAGAGGTGACATTATGCGTATGGGAGGAGATGAGAAGGGAATATTAGGCTGATCAAGGAAGGTGGGAAGTAGGCATGTTCTCACTCTGTTTCTTGGGGAGAAAAAGATGATGAATGCCAATTGAAATAAGCACATGCTTTGGTTGTTTGTAAGATTTCTACTGTTGGGTTGTTTTTAGCTTATATTACGGTATTGCGCTCTCAAAATCTCTTCCCCTCACTCTGCTTGTGCTTGCTTGAGCAGGAAAACACACTCAAGTGAAAACAATGTGTGTGAGGGTGAGCCAAGCTTCTCCTTTCTGGAAGAGAGATTGGGATCTGGTTATGCCAATTGGGATCCAGCCTCATGTGCTCTGAAAATGCAGAGAAAGCTTCTGTGCTTGCCTGGGCACCTTAGGTGAAGCTCTGCTGTCAGGTGGCTCATGCCACCCTGGAGGCTGTTGTTTGTCTCCTCCAGGAGAGATGAAGGGTTGGATGGAGCTATCCTGCAGGTTGAGTCATGAGCCATCGGTTGGGTCACTTTGCATTTCAGTGCATGTGCTGGGAAATAGGACTCTTAAGCCTCAACCACTAGTTCTTCCCTAGGGTCTTGTTCTCCCTTACCTTTGTGGTATCATTCTGAGACATGGGATGTTCAAGACAGTATAGCTATGCATTAAGTGGAGTCCCACTGAGGTTCTAGATACTATCACAACACAAAAAATAATAACAGCACATTTAATTAATTCTTTCCACTTGAGTTTTGCTTTTCCACTTGTCTTCATGGTGGATTCTGTAGCGCTGCCCTGGCTTAGTTTAGCCAAGACATAACACACCCGTTTTGCTGTAGGAAGTGATGGGCTTTTGCTTTCCAGGCCAGGCGGGATGCCTGCAATTCTTACCTTCCTGGGTCTTGTCTGCATCTCTAAATACTCGAAGTTGTGGTCAGGCGTCACTTATGGCTACTGATTACTGCTTCTTAAAATTCATCTGTGTCCGCAAGTCATTTAAAAAGCATTTTCCACATCTGTCCCTGGGTGCCCCAGCCCATCAAACTAAACCACCAATCTGGTTTTCCACAGCTGTCAATTTTGCTGGTCTCATTTCCACTCGATTGCAGGGAGGAAAGCAACAACTGTGCAGTGTCCAGTTTTCCATTCTTTGTCTCGCAGCGAGCTGTCAGGATCTGGCGTGGTTTGCAGAGCCTCCTCTGTTTGAAGTTCTTTTTCTTTTTTTTTTCTTTCTGGCACTTCAAATGCTCTCAGGGGCCCCCGAGGTTGAGAACCAGGTTTTCAGACAGAGAGGTCAGACAAGGGTTACCGATGCTATCGCTGAGAGGCGAACTGTCATCACCAGACTCGGAAATTATGAACAGGGTGCGGAGGAGGAGACCTCGGTAGCTGATGCTGATGATGATCCAGAGATACCTGGGAAGAGTGGCAGCTCCTGAACAGTGCTGCGGCCGTTTCGGAGCAGGGGTGGCCCCAGGAGAGGGGCGCAAATGGGAGCTGTCCCCAGAGGAGAGCACCCCCAGCTTCTGCTGGTGCTGGAATCAGAAGCTGGAGCCAAAGCCTGTTGATGTTGGTGGAAGGATTCACGTTGCTTTGGTGGTTGTTGGATCAAGCCCCACCTGCACAGTGCATGTAGGAAGAGGGACGGTGTTTAATTCTTAGTTATATCATTGCACTTGAGTACACCAGCCTGTCCCTTTTTCATACCTAAAGCACTTCTGAATTCTTTCACAGTGGAGGGTAAAATGTTTCTTCTCCTTTTCCTTTCTCTATCCCCAGTTTCTGCCTCTGCTTCCAGCACTTACCAGTGCTTACTTGGAGAAGGAAGAATAGACAACTGACATTTGCTTCTGTCTTCTCTGTCCAGCCTATGAGTAAACGCCATCTTTACTTCCCCTTTCTTCAGGAGATGAATGTACCATCTTTGTGCTGTACTCCTGCCTTGTAGATTTGACTAGCAGGCACCAGGCAGCCTTCAGCATCCGCAGGGAATCTACCCAGGCAGAAATTATGCAGGCTGTCATATAATAGTGTGGAATAAACTGCACAGTAGCAAGGAAAACCCTGGAGTTCCTCTTTGGTACCTGGGAAGGTTTTCTTTTCAAGTCACTTGGGTCACTGCAGAAGGAGTTAAGGATGAATTAATTATTTCTGTATTTGTAAAACTGCATTGTATTTATTCATACCTGAATCTTCTTCAAAAATGCGTGCTGGAATGGCTACTTACAGTATCTGTCCGTGATTATCAAACACTATGTAAGCAGAAGGTTTGTCAGTAATTTATCACACAATAAAATCTTAGTAGGATGGGAATGACTGTTCTGGTGGCTACACATACACTGATGGATTGTCTGCTCCAAAATGCTTAAATTTTGTTAAAATAATAATATGAATAGGTTGCTCAGCAGTAACAATACATGCAACACTATACAGAATATAAACCAGGCTTACAGATAAACTCTCTTGGCATTAAAGAGGTTTTAACCTAAAAGGATGGGACCCATGAGGGAGACATTTTAAGTTTTATCCTACTTTGTAATTGTAAATTCCCTTCTAGCAAGGCCTCATTGGTAACAATATATATATTGAATTAGCTAAACAGTTAATTGATGAAGCTCTGGCTTTAAAATGAGTGCCTGTAAATAATGGATACAATTCATCTGCGGTGTCCAGTAACACCAGTGAAGTCAGTGAAATTACACCAGGATTGAATTTGATTCCTTCTGTCTTTGCTTATCAGCAATACAACTTGCCCAGACATTTTATGGGGAAACATTTGCCTTAGGGTGTTTATACTGGCTATGCTTAAGATTTGGAATGGGAGGGAAAAAAAAGTGCAGCTGTAGGGAGAAATCACAGAAAGACTTTGTGTAATGTTCTACCTCCTTTTTCTCTCTCCTTTAATAACAGGGCAGCACGCTGAGAAAGCGGAAGATGTATGAAGAATTCCTGAGCAAGGTCTCCATTTTGGGTCAGTTGCCCTTTGGACTTGCCTGTTAGTTCCTCTGTTATGTGTTGGCAGAATGAATTTTGGTCTTTGATGGCACGATGAAAGCAATGGTGGTCAAACAGAAGGTCTCACGGTTGCGTCATTTCCGAAGGAATGAAAGTGTAAAGGGCCCTTTTTAGGACTTGTTTTTCTCATATTTTTTAATATGCACTGAACATGTGTTTGACGGACAAATCTTTCCTTAAATATGGGAGCAGGCATGCACTGGTAACCTTTTGGTAGCTGCTGTTGTAGCAAAGAACATATGGATAGAGGAGAAAGCAGTGCAGAGATACGAGTTTGTCATAAAGTCTAGTTACATCCTTCCAGGTGACAGGTGAGAAGTTTTTTCCTGCAAGAATACTGTATTTATGTGCACTGAACAAACTAACCTTACAAGTCAAAACAGACTGATTTTTTTTTCTTCTGTGTATTTTACAGCCCCTGTCTCACATTCTTAAAACATCTGTTTAGCTTCTTGTCCTTGGATTTTGTTTCCCTTTGATTAATGTGATAGCCACGAAATTTGGACATGTTCTTGATGGCCTTCAGTAGGAAAAACAACAAACCCATAATGCCTGACCGATCAATCACCATTAGGAGAACAAAAGCTTCTAATAAGGAGGGCAGTGTTAGACAGTACAATGAAATGTTGATTCTGTAGGAGAAACATCGTGTTTCTGCTGGGGCTATTTTGACAAAAACAATTCAGGATTAGTTTGCTATATAATTATAAAGTATTTATATTTCTACTTAATTTCTGGTTTTTCGTTTATGGTTTTCATCTACCATTTAAGCTTAGGTACCTGAAATATGAAAGTGTTAGTGAAAATATACTTGAACTTCTGAAAGGTGTTGTCCATGAATTTTTCAATTACATTTGAATGCTTAAAGTAAGGCCAAGCATGTTGCTCACTTATTAATGAAGTTTTCATCATTTAAATGCCTTCTTTTATGCTTAATTTAAATCTTCCAAAATTAAAAGCACAAATTATACCAAATTACAATGAGTATTTAAAGAAAAAAGGATCTCTGCACCTGCACTAATGAGGAGCAATTACAACAATGAGACATCTCAAAACAATTTCAGAGTAGAAAGGTTATTCAAAGATGTGCTTCCTTAAACATGCGGTTTGCAATGTAATTATATCCTAGTGTGTAGTATGGCTTTTGAATCTCAGTAAAAAAAGAGGAAGGACTTCAAGATTTGAACCTTTTTTAAGTACGGAAAAGCAGTGGACAAAATAATGCATCATTTCAGGAACATGGAGAGTTTAAGTGAAATGTGTAAGGATCTATTTTGCATGTCTAAAAAGTAAGTGACACCTGGGAAACAGAAAGGTATTTTAGAAATCTCAACACAGCACTGAGAAGTCAACTTCACTTCATGCCTTAATATGGTCAGAACTCAGTGATTTCGTGGTGGAAAAACCTCTACCTGCTTCTTATATATGTTTTTTCAAGGCCTGTCTAGTGTCTGTAACTAGCCATATAGTTGTAAGAGTAATTTTTTTAAAAAATCTGAGGATTTTTTAGATTATCAGTAGCTGCTTACAGTGTATCAAACAAGATATGAGAAAACTAATTGGTTTAAATTTTTCTTCTGGAGTTTAATTAAATGTAAAGCCATGAATTGATACGTACAATTTAGAAATTTCAAAAAATTGCAGATGGTCTACTCTATGTGATGTTTGACTTTAATTCTGCAACTGAAACTTTAGGAGTTTTATCATGTACAATATTCTTTATAATGCTCTGTTTGCAAGAATCATTAACCAATGTATTTGTAGTGGTACAATTCCCTTAGATAAAAGAGACACACTTCGTGACTAGAGCTAGAATTAGCTTTGAATTTTTCATAAAGCCAACTGAAGAAGAAGTTTCAAGAGTCTCTTTCTTTTCATTGTTAATTACTGAGTTCTTTTTTTAAAAAAAAAATGAAAAAGCCTACTCTAGTCTGTATGAAAGAGTTTTATGCTTATTTTTAGTCAAACAGAGCACTTTTGAATGTTGCATTGACAATATGGGCTTGGTCTTTGATATTAATGGTTCTCCAGCAAAGGTCGCAAATACACCAGGAAAGTGCATTAGTGATTATAGGTGCAGAGAATACTAGAAATAATCATTTCCCAAACAGCAACGCAAAGTGGCATAAAACCGTGAAGACATATGTGTGTCAGGCAGCTCAAAACTTACCTTTGGTGCATTGATCACTTTGATCTGGTTTTGTTACCAGACTCAGTGTGCACTTCTGAGCTCAGCCAAAAGGCTTTTTAACTTTTAAAGAACAACTCTTTCACCCTCACACAATACTTCTAAGCAATACTTTGAACAAAATGGCGAAACCAGTTTGAGAGAACAGCCCAGATCTAATACTGGTGTCAGAAGCCATGTCTTGACTTATATTAGTTCAATAATTCATAATAAGTAAGAATCAGCAGAGCTCCAGTACCTGAATTTTAGCCCAGCTTTTTGAGGCAGTGAAGGTTATATCATTGTATTATCTGTTTCTTTTAATAACTTTTAAATCTGTCACTTCTTTCAGTCAAATCTGATAAAAGTATGGAAGTTCAAGTACAATTCATTGTCTTGAATTCTCATGTAAATGGGTAGAGGAGAGAGAGAGAGGGTTGGCACCCCTCCTCCGTGCCAGAGCAGGACAGGTCAAATTCATCCCTCAGCAGACACTGGAGGAGGAAGGCAGTGGGACAGTGAGCAGCCCTGGGTGAGCCGCTGTGCAAGCTGTCTTGCCGTGTAGGTATCACAGGGGATTTGTGGCAGCTGCAGGTGGGTGATAAGGACACCAAGCCACAGGAAGCAGGCTGTATTAACTCCATCACTCATAAAACAGGCCGGTAATTTCTTCTTATTGAAGTTTACTTTGAAGTTTTATAACTTTTCTCTCTAAGTGGGGAATGAAAAGAAAAACACTTTGTAAACCATCCCGCTGGCAAATGAAACAGAGGTGCCACTTCACACATCCATGCTGAGCCTCTGGTCTCACTGCCACCCATGCTATCAGGGTCTTGCCGTTGGCTTCAGAGGTGCGTGGTCTCACCCACGGGGGAAGAGTCATTTTTTAGATCAGCACTTTTGCATCGCTTATCTAGCAGGCCATCAGTAACTGGCTGAGAGCAACTCTGATGAAAAGACAGTAGGACTTGTTCTGACATCTGGTGTGGGATGTGGTAAGAGATCTCGGCGCTCCCATATCCCTGGTATCTCCAAAACAGCTCCTAGGCTGCTCCGATCCACTGCAGCATCAGGGCAGCGCAGATCCGATCGCAGGCATAGGGAACCAGAGCCAACTTTTCCTGTCCAACTTTTAAGATTATTATCTGGGTGATTACTAAAGTCTAAGACACAATGAATAAATACATTCATGTTTCCCAACTGGAGGTTTGTGCAAAGTGCCTGGATGAAAGAAGTGTTTCTTTTATAACAGAGCCAGGCATAGCAGAGCCGTCAGTTTAGATACAAATCTCATCCAAAGTTAGAGTCTTCTTATAACAAAGCTTTATGGTCTTCAATATTTTAGAGTCCCTGGACAAATGGGAGCGGCTGACAGTGGCTGATGCACTGGAACCTGTCCAGTTTGAAGATGGAGAAAAAATTGTTGTGCAGGGGGAGCCCGGTGATGACTTCTTCATTATTACAGAGGTAAGATCGGCATCCTGATAAGTTCTGTTATTTCCTGGTAAAGATCAAGACTTTGTATTAAAAGACATTTAGGTTCAGTTTAATCTCTTACTTCAGCATAAATCTGAACTAACTCCAGTCAAACCAGCAGAATTACTCAAAACACAAATTAATTCAGACACCAGTTCCATTGAAATGTCTTAAGTGGGACAATCCCTAATTTCCAGTAAGTTGAAGATGCAGAGGAATTTTGAGGTGTGTCTAGTGTCTTTACTGTTTGAAGGTTTGTTTTCCACATGAGATTTTTCTTGTTCCAAATTGCCAATGCTTCAACCAGGCTGGCCAGCCACACAGTGCATTGATCATTTTTCCCAAAGGGACTTACAGGGGCAATCACAAATGAACATCTGTAAACTGGAGCAGGAGACCTGATCTGAACATGAATAATTTGTTCTTTGTTTTGCCTTAAACTCAGTCCAAATGGCTGAGCCATTTTCTTGTTTACTCTCACAGAGGCAGACAGATCTGTCAGGCAGCTGAAAATGCTGACATCTTTTTGGGAGATTATCTGACACTTCAGTTCCACCATCGCACTTCTGCAAACAGATGCTGATGGGGTTTTTCCTCCCTCTCTGACATAAGTATTTGGATCCTTGATATCTCATCCAAATACCTAGGCTCTGTGATATAACAAGTTTTAAAAAGGTATTAGAGAGACTCAGACTAAGAATAACAAGACAGCATTAGGATATGATTGTTTCTGTATTGAAGCAGGAGCTTTTCAGTACTGGCTGTGAGTGTTCATACACAAATACATAGACGGAATGACCAACATATGGCTGTGTGGTGACAGTTCAAGTGCACATGCCAGGCCAGATGTTACATGACCAGCAATGAGGCAGTGGTGGCACAGGAGCTAGGAGGTAACCTGAATCCCTCACTGTTGGAGAAGGTGTATCAGATGGATGTAAGGAAGCTGGTATGATTCTGTTGCCTTGGGATCCAGTTGTATGTACACAGAATACATCTCTGCCTCCATCAGGCTGCTGTGTTGTGACGTGATTTAGGAGGAAAGAGACCCTGCCCTGCAAGAGTGATAAAGGGCTTGTACAGTGCCCATTCCAGATGGTTTAGAGGACAACAGGTTTTTCTTTGCTTCTTTTCTGTGGATTTTTGGACAGGTGCCTCTATACAAGGCAGCCAGAATTTGGTTCATAAGAAATATCTGACACTTAAAATTACATCCTTTCCTCTTGAGTGTTGGAAATACATACTTGATTTATGAACATAGTTTCTCTTCTGATGCTCACAAAATTGTTAGTGCAAATAACGGCACCTGTATATCACACAGACACATGAGGAACTTTAAACATGTGACGAGCAGTGCCCCTTCGAAACAATAGTGTCAGAATAAAAGAGACTAGATATTAGATAGGGATTTTTTTTTGTTAACAAGATATTTAGCATATAAGAAAAATTTGCAAAATACAACTTTTTTTCAGAAATAGGGAATTTTTATTTCTACTAGTGTTACTGAGTGTGCTGTTATTCCTTGCAGCAGCATGAGGCTAGGAAAACCTAATTTTCTTAGCCATCGAATCCCATGTGGAAAATTGGCAGCTTGCTTAAGAATTACCGATGGCCTTTATTTTCTCCCTCTTGATGGAACAGCTGTTAAGACTTGAATGGGTAGAAAAGTATTAACACTGCATGCTGCATAATCATAAAGTATCTGCTCAACTCACCCTTCCACTATAAATCTAACATAGTTTCTCACTTTGGAAATTGCCTGTATTTTTCTACATTAAAGTATAAACATCCAGTATCAACTATTTCTTGTGCTGTGGTAGTATTTCTGCCTGCTCACACATAGTTTAAGCTTTGTATTTTAAACCTGATTTTACAGGAGTTTACATCTTTGATGTTAAACTTTTCTGCAGGAGAGTTGATGCGAGCTGCCAGGAACACATTCTACAAACTAGTTGCAAGTAGTTTTGGCTGGTTTGTTGTCACAATACGTTGAAAAGTCATTAGCTTCTTTCATATGTTTTTTGATGTTTGTGACCTTATAATCAAAAACACAAGAAATGCAGACAATTTGTTTGGCTGCTGTATATGCAGAAACCATGTCATATATCACCAGAATGCAGTCTCCTCTGGAGCACAGTATGTCCAGTAGTGCAAAGCTAAACTTTGCCACACAATTTTTGGGCAAGATAGTAATTTATTATACACCACGGTCATTCATGGCATGCCTTAGACAAATCAGTTACCAATTTACAAAGCTTTGGTGCACCAGCATCCCAGATACTGGTTCCAAGTGGGATCTTGTGACTCCTATCATAAAAGCTTCTCTAAGACACCCAGGACTCACACATGGATTTTAAATTGTTAGCACAGTTTTGTATGAATTTCATAAATTAATCGTTCATTTCTGGTTAGCCTGCAATGCTGCCTTCCTCTGTGACATCCCTTTAGGATACCATCTTTTAATTATATTGGTCCTGCAGAAGGACGTAGCCTATAAGTGAATTGGCATCTTCAGGATTTGCAGTCTGAAGAGCAACCATTAAACCCTTTTGAAAGGGAGACTTCCAGCCTCGGTGGTGATCAGAACAGAAATTCCTGCTTTAAACGAGGAATATCATCCTGATTAGTATGGACAAGAATATTTAGTCTCCCCCTTCTCAAGCACGCACATTCACCCTTTCTTCATTTTTCTTAGTATAACCTTTTTTTCATGGCTTTCTGTCCACCATCTTATCTCTACTGTTGCACAGATCATATTAGGGTGCAGGTTATTTGAGGTGCAAGCTGTATGCATGAAAATGCTACAGTGCCCCATGAAGAGCAAGACTGCAGCAGGAGCTCAGCCAAATTATTAGAATAACAGAAAATGTGCACAGGGAAGAGTCACAGGAAACCAGGGCTTTTTAAGTTCACTGCTCACAAAGGTGTTTATGGTTCATATTTTGTTAAAAGTCTAATGAGAAAAGTATGACCCAGAGATTCCAGGACAGCTACAGTTTTTCTGCCATCCTAAATCTTCACAGGCACCAGTAAGATGTTTACTTGCAGTAGGTTGGGTGCTTTTGCATTTAAATCTCAAGCAGCCTTCAACAAGATTTAGTTTTAGTGTTTAAAGTCTGTGATTTTTTCCAGTGATAGAATTATTTTAATGTTTATACCATATTCCTTAATTTGAAGATAGGATCAGAAGTCAATGTCTGCTTACAAAAGCAAAGTAACCACTTCTGTGAGATTGATTTACTTCACTTGAAACTGGTAATTAAAAAAAAGAAAAAAAGAAGCAGCACTGCAGTTTCTGTATTTTCAGATATTTCCAGGTCTTATTTTCCCACTATGGTTTTCACACAACAAACTCGGGCTTTCCCAGACCAGACAGATGTGGAATGTATCTGCTGGATTCCAAGGTCATGGAATTATCCCATATGAGATTCCTGGCACAGAGGTGAAAAACTTTAAGCACCATGAAACAATTGTTGCCATAAAGAATTATATTTTGGCAAGCGTAAATCATAACAGATGTACAGTTTCTAACAAATAAATTTGCAGTTGTATTGTACACTGCCACACCGTGTACCCAGCAGTAGGGAGGATTTATTCATCTGACTTCAGATAACACAAATATTTTTAGCTAGCATTTTAAAGTGGTAGCTTGCAAAGGCATGTGAGCTTTGGGGAGTTAAATATCCCAGCAAATGTTAAGTCCCTTTAAATGAAATGCCAGTTGAATGGGGGCTGATTTTATTCCTGACTCCGTGCTTTGCCACTGACTTCAGCTCAAACAGTAGTTTAAACTAGTATAGTAGTGCTCTGAAACTGGAAAGAAATGAGTTTTTTGCTGTTGTCTAGGTTACTGAGAAAGGTAGTGACAGTAGTATTAAAAATAGCGGTTATGATCATGTACCACTTTCTTAAGTTTAGCTTCGAACTTGGCTAGGTGGCATAGTATCTCGAAGTTGGGAACGCAGCTGCCAAAAATGCAAGGACCTGCAGCTGTGAAGTGCCCTGCTGGGTTTTCCAGCTCCCACCCCTCCCCACGTCAGATCATTGGTATCTAGTTGTCATGACTGAGCATTGTATACGGCACATGGGTATTGTCATGGGACTCCACCGACTGTGCTCAGGGAGTCTTTTAATCTCAGGTGCATACTGAGAGCTTGCTGAACTGCAGCCATATGGCCCTAATACTCCATAAAGTTTGACATGGCTTAAAAAAAATGCGTGCACAGACACAGATGTATGCAGGTGTAGGAGGAGAGAACAGCAAAAGGTTTATAATAGTGCCACACTGCACCCGAAGAGCACAGCTTGTAACTATCCTTTAAATATGCTCTCTGTAGCCTGTCATCTCCTTGGAGGACAGTTTGGTTTATGTGGTGCAGAAAGCAGAGAAATAAAACTGCATGAGAAGCAAAACATTTCCAATTAATAGTTGGTCAAGCTGCCCAGCAATAGCATGCAGCAGCCTAAAAATAAAAGATCTAAAAATAGAAGATAATTCACAAGAGAAATTTCAAGGAGAAATGGACCCATTGTATCAAGCAGTTTCACATTAGATTTTTGGTTTTGACTTTAAAAACTAGTATATTTAATTGCAGATTAGTGCTAAGTTACAGGGGGTAGTTGCACCCTCCTCTGCAACTCCTTTGTGAAAAGCACTTCAAAAAAGCTGGGGATTTATGTTCTTTGTTATTATCCTGCTGGTTAGAGAGAAGGCAGAGTCCGGGCATCTGATTTTCAGTCTCAGCTGTATTATCAGTCCAGTCTGTGGGCAGAACATTACCCTCCTGGTTTCCCCATCAGTGGGAATAATCCTAATGACACTTCATAAAGGTGAGCAAGGGCTTAATGGCAAAAGGCATAAAGTATCTGTCAGTACTGAAACCAGGCAACGGGAATAGCAAAATTGACAAATAAAAGAAGAAAATTTTCATTGATAGTGCAGAAATCCTTCCAGAATTAATGTATGGAGCTGCCTCATTGACAGAAATTAATCAAATTAATTGGTAATGATTATTTGTCCAGCACTATTCTTAGCTGATCATATTGAAAACAGTCTTGTAATCCTCGTGGGGCTGCTAGCTTTCATGCTGCTGTTGACATTTCAAGTTAGGGCCACAAACTGGCTCCCGTCTGGGCAGGATCCACTGCGAGTTCTTGCTGAGAGTGTACTTGAGATACTGTCCTGTAGGTGAAATCAGTGTTTCCAGCCCCGCTGACACTTTTGGCACGCTATGGAGTGTCTCTGCACAAATGCAGTTCAAAGCCTTGTTAGGTGGAACAGTGTTTGTAAACTCTTCCTACCATGGTAACGTGCACTGACAGAGGAAGGTCCTCAGTCTAACTCGGAAGGGTGCTCCGTTCTTCACAGAATTGGGCCTTTTTATAGGAAAAGTCGACTTGAGTCTTAAATTGCACAACAAGCATCTGAAGATTTATGATTTAAAAGCTCCTTAAGAAGGAAAAGAAAAAAAGAAAAATAATAGCCCAATTGTTTCCTGCTCTAAATTGTTGCTCTTTGACTTTGTAACCTAAGAGAGACCCCTTTGGCACCTACCCCTGTGACAGGCAGGAGAACTACAAAGTAAACTTCTTCCGTATGGTTAATGAAGTCACTGCCTTAGGCACACTCTGCTATCACACCTGATAATCTCTTTAAAAACACAGTACGATTAATTATTAATTAGGAAGATGAATGTTGTCTAGAAAAGGAGTTTCAAAGGCTACAATCCGAACTGCTTAGTGTTACCAGGATTTTGTTGATACCGAAAATGTTTGTCAAAGGCAGTCTACAGCAACTCCTAATATACCTAATAAACAAAATATATCGAATAAACAGAGCCAGCAGTCACTGAGAGCTCCTCTGTACTTTGCTTATTTTTAACTGCGGAGACATTGTTTCCTGTAGAGCTCTTACAGGAAAGGTGCATTCAGTTTTCTTGGTATCATCTAGTTGTGCTGGAGCCATAGTGTTTCCATTGGCCTTGCTTCAGAGTTCATCTGTGTTCAAGATGGCATTTTTAATGGCCATCTGATGTCAAAGATTGAAAGTTAGGTGTGTGATTGGGTCCCATCCTGACTAGGGATGGAGTTGAAGTATTTTGCTGAGTCAAAGGGACTAAAACGTCAACTTAGCCCAGCTCTTGTTAAACTCAGTTTAACTTTGAGTTCTGTGGGCAGTGGATCAGGCTGCATATACATGCAATATCCATGTACATGCAATCTTGAGCATATTCTTATCTCTCCTCTGTCAGAAAGGGAGTGTTTCATAGAAAGCAGCTGGCTGCTCCCCTTCGTCCCACCGGCCATGGAGGACTTGCCAGTGACTGCAGCTTTTGGCCCTTCCTTCCAACTCCTTCTTCCTGCCCTACTAATAACCACTGCAATGCAGTCATCCATGGTAAATGTACATCAGAAGTGATGTACAATGGAGCATTTTCTTAACAATTTTGTGAAACTTCAGATTAGCCAATATTTCTAGTCTATTTTAGAACTTTTCAGATTTTGTTCCTCATTTGTGGCAGAAACCAGGACAACTGTATGTAAATTCTGTGAGTTGCTATGAACCCAGAGACTGGAGAATAATGTATAATAGTTTAAAAATGTACAGTGAAAAAAATACTGTCAAACCCAGTCATGACTCAGTCTTGAGTCCACAATCAGAATTAAGTCCTCTTGCATCATCCTACTCCAAGACCGTTAAGATCAACTAACTTTTATATTATGAAAATGAAGCTTTTTTAAAAAGAAGTCTGATGGGTAGGAAAACAACGCAAAAGCAATGTACACAGCCAATAGTTTGTTACGGAAAAAAATTCTCACCTGGATTGGCACATCCATATAGTATGACCAAATAATTTTAAGAGTCGTAATAACTGTGGTGTATAATATGTGTAACCTGTTAGCTAGCTCATTTCTTCTTAGCTACTTATCTGTCTTACATGAACATCTCATGAACTTCACAGGGTTTATTCTCACTACACCTGTGTGATGAGGTGCGTGAAGAAACCTTCACGTTGCATGGTGCGGTCTGAAGCACAGGCACAAGAATTAAGGTAGTTCTTCATTCCTGCTGAAAACAATCAATGGGTGTTAGGCACTTTGAGGGTCTGGACTTTCATGATTTTGCTCACAGAAGGTCTAAGGCAGAGAAGCAGTGTTAGCCCTGTGGCCAATATCCCAGGCTAACACGTCAACTGACCATCCTTTTTCCTTTATATTAAATTTTACCACCCAAAAATGATAGATGTTATTTTCTACTGCAGGTTATGTGAAAGTCACTTGCACTTTGTATTGCTGACTGAAATTTGTTTATTTCTTCCCTTGTTTTTGTATAAAAGTCTTTCATAAATCAAAGGTTGGCAAATAATAAAAATCCAAGATTATTGACTGGCTAAAAGAACATTTGCAGTGTCTTTGGCTATGCAGTTCAAAGGATTTGTCTTCTCTTGGCAAGTAGCCCTAGAACTGCTGATCCTTAGCTGTAACAGAAAAGCCATCCCAGGAATGATGCTATCAGCAGTCCCAAAGGGCTAAAATGGCAGCTGAGGAGTGATATGCTAGTGGTCTTCCAGAACATTGCGACTGAGAACATTGCTTATGCCAGCTTCATGAGGTAGATGCAGGACTTGCTGTGTTACTCGGTGTCACTGGGGCATTGGTAAACTTAGGTCTTGAAGCAAAACCACCGGGAGGATGCAGTGTAGCCGTACTATTCTCAAAGGCTTAAAAGTAGTTTTCATAACCTCTCTTTTGCACATGCTATACCCAGCGCAAAAAAATGTGTATGAATGTTTCCCCAGTTCACTTTTGACATGACAACTTGTGTAGGAGTCTTCAGTCTCATTCAGCTGTAATTTAAAACATCTGATTTGTAAACCCATAAAATTGAAGTTTATGCTGGAAATACAGACACACCCTGGCCTCTTACCACTATAGGATACGTGGAAAACTGGGAGATCATTTGGTATGCAGAGAAGTAAAACCCGAAGTTAGTAATTGGCAGTTTCATTCTTAATATATATATGCTTGATTTGAATTTTCATAAAAATCAGAGTGCTAGGTTTTCTCCGTGTTCAAAACAGCCTGTGACTTTTTACTTAGCTAATACTTGCTTTAAGGTATGGTTGATGCTTTGACACTTCTCTCTTTAATCTTGTCCAGCAGTGTCTTCCTACCATGGAAGTCTGCAAAAGCAGCAGAGGTTCCAAGGTAACACAACACCTCTCCGTGTAAAGACAGCAGCACAGGCTGTTTACCCCTCAAGGTTTTCAGGAGGTTCTCAGGATCCTTATAAGTTCTTTTGGCATTGAAGACCGAGCTCACAAGCCCTGATTCAAAGCACTTAGTCAACATGACCAAGAACTTTATGGCCCGAGGCATGTTAAATCTAAACTGAAATTAAAGGCATCTGCTGTCTCAGGAGCTAGGAGCTCTGTCCTGAGGAGTGCTTCTCTGCCTTTAAGCAAAAATACTGCAATATCAACAAGACCTGAAATATAGTAGTGTCCAACCTGGTGGAAGAGGAATGGATAATTTCCTAATCCCTTTTGGAGTTCATCCCTTTCTCTGGATCATGTTAAAGCTGTCCCTTACTGGGATGGCTTTTGTGCCTCCTCTGCAAAGATACCATTGAGATGACTGCAGATTTGCTGAAAGTATATACGCCTTAGGACTCATTCATTAGCTGTGTAGTGTGGATTTTGTGGAGCATGCAAGGCTCTCTGCAGTATGCTCCAGGAAGAGGTGACTTTGAGCACATGAATTTTTTATTTCTGAATTTCAGATTTTGGTCCTTTGAATACACAAGATTCACCAACTGAAAGGACTTAAAGAGAGCTTTCCATGGGGGATTTTCCTGATCTCTGTGGTAAACTCTCTTCTCTCCTTTCTCCAGTTTGCTCCAAGTTTTATTTCTTGCTCAGAAGCCGTTGCCCTAGCTGGCCACAGCTGCTTGCCCAGCCCTGGTCACAGCATTAGTTATGAGACTTTAATGACGATGCCTGTCTCAGCCCTTTGCTTGGTCTGGTTGCTTCAGCATCTACAGAATGTTTTCACAAAGGAGCAGATGGTGGTAGGAGTAATTGGGCCGTAAAACAACATTAACAGCTAAAAACGATTTTCACCAGAAAGGATTTTGCGGGCAGGGTGAGGGAGGTTCAGCACTGTTTTCTTGTTTTCTCTCCCGTACATTCAACCCTGCCCCTGCTGTAGGTGGTAGCGCTCTGCACTGTCTGCTTCCAGGAGATGAGCCCTGTCAGGTCAGTCACAAATATGAACAGTTGATGAATAACCCATTATAGAGTCACTTTTATGTTGACTCAGTGGACATTTCCTGGCTTCAGAGAGAGTTAAGATAATGGCTAGCTTTGTAGAAAGAAAGAATCTCTAAAATGCAACATTTTTTTTCCTTTGTGACTTTTATTGCTTTGTACGCTGACATGTCTGAGGGAGGAAAACAGTGCCTTGTTGCCAATAATCCACAGCGCTTGGCACAGACAGTCTTTAAAATCTGGCACCAGGATGAATATTAATTCAGTTGTTTTCCCACAGAAGCTACTGATTAGTCAAGGCCAAGTATCACTGAGATGATTCATTAAAACCCGGCATCTGAGCCCACCTTTACTGAGTGGATCTGCTTTTCGTCACCCCTGCGACAGGTGGACTGAATGTGTAATAAAAGGGGCAACTGAAATCCTAGAACAGAGTAAAGATAAAAATGCAGAGGGACCCAAAGGCTGGGCTGTGGTGCAACCGCTTCCCAGCTTTCTGGGCATGGAGCCAGAACAACCAGCCAAGGAGGATCACACCCCAGGCAAGGGGCTCCTCCCATGGCTCAGAGCTGGTATCCCTATCCCTCTGTCACCATCCCTGCGCCCCCAGGCTTCCCAGTCCCACTTGGAAACTGGTGGTATGGAAGAGAAGCATGGGACTACTGTGGCACCGAGGCTGGGGCGCACGGAGGCCACTGTGATGTCCCTCTGTCTGATGATGGGGGATGGTGATGACTGTCAAAGTCTTGAGTCCCCCAACACATGGATGCACTTCTGTTGGACACCTGCATGATCTAGCCTGACATTAGCTCTGCTGCTGTGGCTCAAGGGCAACATTTTGAAGTCAAAAGACTGTAAAACAATGTTTTGATTCTGAAAAACCTTTCAACAGAAAAGGCTTAACAAAAAAAATCCCTATTTTTTTATTCTTTGTGCAGAACCCACTTTGTATCGCCTAAGTGTTGCAGGGGTCTCCATGCTTGAAGCAAATTGCAGTTGGTGCAGTGTATTCTGCTTCATTTGGCTTTTCACTATGTTTACTGGTCTCGCTCTGCCTAAATCTTGTCTTCTTCCATCTAATAACAACATTTGTTTTACTTCAAGGGGAATATGTACGTACAGCACAGGTTTAAGGCAGACTGTATCAAAGAAACACTGAAGGGGGGGAAGACTGTCTGAGATACTGCAATAGGAGGATGAACAAAACGATTGAAAAGGTCTTCCCATGTCAGACGTCTATGATTTTAAATACTGAATGATCAAGGCAAAGGTGTTTCCTGGTGATTAATGACGGGCTGGGTGTAGTCATGTCTGGGCCTTAACCCTGGCCTCTCATATATCCCTAGGAAATGCCCTGTGGCTCAGTTGTTTCTGCTGTTTTAAGCTACACTTGGTTTATGATTGATTGTAATTTTTAAAAGTACCTTTATATTTGTGGCTATTTTGGTGACTGCTCTAGACAGCTTTGTTCCTCTCTCTCGGGTCTGGATGCTATTCCTAAATTAATACAAATGTGCCTAAGTCGCAAAAGTGGTGGAAGTTTAGACATACATACGGTAGTCTTACGCAGGTGTGATACAGCTGGTACGCACAGCAAGCTGCAGAGTGTTTGACACCGAGTGTGGCTGTAGAGCTAATGTATAGGACCTGTGCCAGCTGGGTAGTGACGTTTGGTTTCCATCTTTGCTAGACTGCAGTGTGCACTAGTGTTGAGAATTATGGCCAATAAGAATATGATGCATTAATGTTATGATGACAGTGTAACGATAATCATACACATTGATGCTGCAGTTATTGCAGTGTAAAGGCACTTTTTGCAGCACTGCTGTCTCTCAAGGAGATTGTATGTGTTTCACGGTGCACATGTTGTTACTCTAATGTTGCCTTTTGAGCTCATTTGACCTTACATTACTAATCCTAACGATACTCGCAAGGTGCTGGCTTTCTAAAAATCCACGGAAATCAGCGGCACTCAAGATTTCCAGAGCCACCACCAAATTTAAAAAGCTGATGTGTAAACCGTTGTATATTTGTTTTCAAAAGCTCTCAGTAGCTCATTAGCTTGGGTATTGTCTCACACTGTAATCTGTAGTGAACCCTAATGGATGCAGAAAAGAACTAACTTGCTGGTGATAAGCAAACCAAACAACCACCACTTTTTCAGTCAATGCAAACCCAGGGTCTGTTCTTGCAGTCCTTACCCACTCAACAGTCATTACAACAGGTGCATCATAAATTATAGTCGTAAAAGTAAAGTTTGCTGAACTGGACCAAAGTTGTTTGAGGTTTCACATCAGACAACTGAACTGATTTAAATAATAATTTTTTAAAGTGGCAGGTGAAACATTAGCTGACATCTTAGCAGGTCTCGCAGATTCACCAGGCAATCACTATTTCCAGGAGTTTTGTAGCATGGGGAGCTGTAGCTTTTGACGCTCCTTAATTTAAGGTAATGATTTGGAGATGCTCTGTGAATGATTTAACTGCATGCATGAACCGGTAAGCAGGCAGATGTGATTAAATAAGGTGCAGCTTATTATGGTTGTAGCTATTATAGTGTAAGAACATTGCCCACACACTGTAGATAGGTAAACGGTATATTTTATTAGATGTATCTGGAGAAATAGGCAACTTGAAGAAAGGCATGTGTGCCCAAAAGCTCTTCTCCCTTTTCTATCTATGCTTGTTGGTCTAATAAAAGATATTACTTCCACAAACCTCGTCTTGCCTGCAATTAAATAAAATACTCCCAGAATCATACTGTGTGAAAGATCTTATAATTCATTTCAGGTCTGCTATAGCTTCCATTCAGTCCTGTCTGCTTTGCCGTGTGAACAGGAGCATTTTATACCACTTCACAGGCTCTTCCTTCATCTTTTGTAGTAACTTTGCAAAGATTTAATAGCAACATATAATGAGAGTTTGTGTGACTGTGGAGTGAGGGGAAACTTATCTTTTGAATGTGTGAATTATGGAGTGTGCGGATTAACAAAGTGAGAAAGAGCAAAGGTATGTTCATAATAGCAATTGATAGAGTTAATAGCAATAGCAGATGGATTGGCCTGACCTTTTCCATCTCTAATTCTATCGACTGCACTGCTCTTTTCTAGTGGATAGTGAAGAGGAAAACAAAATAGGCTAGAAAAGCTTTCTAAGCTCAAAACTAGGATAAAAATGTAACATTTTGAGGACGTGGGGGAAAAAACCCTGTCTTCTGTGTTTTTCTTTAAAAAAGCAGTAAGTAAAAAAGTATGAAATAAAAATGGAAACAGAAATAGTAACTTCCTGCTTATGAAAATTAAATTTTTTTTATTTAAAAAATAGGAATTATTCTATATACTTAGTGTATCAAAGGGTCATAGACATTGATGTTGCATACAGTCATGGTAGAATAAATATTCTTCAACTGTAATAATGATAAATATGTCCTTTGTTACAGATGGAGCCTCACTGTATTTTTTACTGATTGCTATATCTTTAAAATGGGAGGTTAGACCAGCAAAACTAAAACATCAATAAGATTGACTTTTAAAGCAAAAAGGTTTTAAAACAGTGCCGAATTTCCCTTCCCACCCACTGCCCCTGGTGAAGGACCATACTGCACAGCTTGTCCCACCCAGAGGTAACATGGACACATCACTATCCACCACATTTTGCCTTGTGCTGCGCAGGAATGATCCCATCCAATCCAGTGAGCTGGCATAGAGGAAGAAATAGAGGATTTCAGTTTTTAGCATCATGAACACTTACCTTTTGTAGCCAGGCTACTTAGGCCAACTGCTGGCTATAGGATTCATACTTAAATACAAAAGTAGGGCTCCTGAAGCAATCAGTGCTTATAAGTACATGGAGGATAATGCCTGGGAATCTCAGTGTTGATCCAGATGGGTCACTGTCTTTACACTGTAGGATGTCTCACTCATGCATATGGTCCGATAGTTTAAAAGTGAAACATCTATCAAAATCTCATTACTTTGGAGAGGATGGGAGCTCATGGATTATAAACCTTAATTTATTTTTTATATCTTAAATTATGGTACTGTATCTAAGCCATAAATTTTTACAAAACAAACTGCTGATGCATTTGAAAGAGTTGAATAAACACTCTCAGCACCGTGACAGAGCAGTGATAGAGGGAGTGAGCAGGTGCGTAGGGTGAGGGTGGCAGAGAGGTGGTGATGGCACATTGCTTTTGGAACTGCTACTCTTGTTGTTTTTGCAATAAGAAGCCCGTATTTACTTGGAGGAGAGGAGAGAAGGTTAATGATATCAGTTCCTGGGAATACAGGCACTCCCCAGTGACTGAAAGGGAATATTCCTGGATCCACCAAAGATCATAATTTCACTCCCAAGTGTCTGCTAGCAGAAAGACATGCCTGTCTGCCTTCAGTTTAATATCATCACAAAAGTGCTGATTTATTAAATGGTGTCAAACTTCTTGACAGTCTTTCAGCCTGTGCTCTGTAGATTTTGCTTGGTGGTGTAGGAGGCTGAAATGGCTATCAGTGTACAAGACAGTATTTTAAATTGAGCAGCACTAAATAGCCTGATCCTGCAAATCTAGGATTGTGCATTTATTTCAGAGAGACTGATCTTGCCAAGCTTTGTGTGCCATTTAAGGGGAAATCTTTCCCACTGAGACCAAATGCTTTTGGGAATGAGAGTGATAAGCCCCTTGAATCCTTGCTAGATAATGCCCGTACCTCCCGGGACAGGGCTCAGGAGATTTATTCAGTCGTATCATTTATAGGAGATAGGGTTTGCTAAAGCTGAAGGATAGAAAGCTCAAAAACTGCATTGGAAAGATATGACAAATAAAGTAAAATGAAATACAGCCATGAAACCTGTGATGGGAGCAAGGGTAGGGGTCAGCACGGAATTCATTTAGTATGAGAACTTCTTTAAGTATATGGGTAATAAAGGATTGTTTCTGTAGTATTTTATTCTGTATTATTTTATTTCTGTATTATTTTTGCCCTAGTTACACTGGTCATCTACAGTTGGACTCTAATACAGTCAGAATAGCATTGCTTCCAGTGATAAGACATGTAAAGCAAAGGTAATGCAGACAGATAATTATAAATACATCTTTGTTTCACGGTGTGGACAGTCTTCCCGTGAAGGTCACTCTGACAATGCTCCAGGATGTACTTGTGGAGCTGGTGACTGGTGCAATGAGAGGCCAAGCAGCGTAATCAGATCTTACATCTGGGTGCTCGCTGACAGGGTTTCAGGAAACTTCTTTTGCTCCGTGATAGACCTGTTCTCACTGGGCAACGGGAAAAGCCTATGTGACTGTTAAAACAAGAGTGGAAAAATATGTATCTGGAATATGCATTGCTTTATCCTGCCAAGCCAAGTGTTTATTGTGTAGGCCAGACACATCTGTCCTCCTCCAACAGATATCATGGTGTTTCTTGGATTAAAAAGGCCGACTGTAGTGGAACAGTGGAAGAAATTGCTTCAGAAGACTGACTTATTGGAGTCCTATATCATATGGACCCTGTCAAAAAAATATTAGCCACAATAAAAGCTGACACTTGGGGAGACGAAAGCAATATTGCTTGACATTGTGATTACCTTTACGGCAACATGCTCAAGGTGGGCAGTGGGGAATTGAGTCCTTTCTTCGTTTGACCTGGGTGGTCAATATGATTACTGTGGGGATTTTTTTTTTGTTTTGTTTTATGTAATAAAACATCTGTAATAAAAGCTTTTTCAAAAAACTAGTTTTGGGAAAGAGACTGGAGACATGGATTGCAGACAGCTATTTGGGTCAAGGGGTTAGGTTTTTGCCAGGCTCCAGATGGGGATGGAGAGGAGGACAGGGGCTGGAAGTGATTCTGAAGCTGAATCCATCTACACTGCGCAGGCAATAAGAACAGTATCAATTTAGTGAGCTGCACCTGATCTGAAGTTTGGCAAGAGAGAGGTTGATACATGCATTATTCCCTGTATGGGGTATTTCCAAGAATGCTGCTTATGAATGTGTGTTTGTTCTGAAAACTTGCAGTAAGTGTGAATAACAAAACTCATTATGCTATCTTTGCATTTTCATGCCCTTGCAGATTTACTGGAAGATCTTGGAAAACAGCAGCTTTGGCGGAACAGTTTAGTTATATCAAGGATAAGGAATTTTTGCTGGAAACTTGACAGGCACCAAATCACTTTCTTATATCCAGTTCTTCCAGTTACTTCTGTGGATAGCCTTACACTTCCTGTGGACAGTTTTATGTGCATGGCATGTTTTAATGGTAGATAAAACCCCAAACAAACCCCACAAAAGATGAAAACCAACCTTCCGCTGTATGTTTGGCTTATTTTTGAACAACCTTACCCAGTTCAGATGCCCTTGCTCATGCATGTTGTGCCAAGCATATGGTTCTGTATCTTCTGCCACCAGCTGCCTGGCTTATTAGGAGTGAAAGAATTGAAGTGGAGAAGAGTTTTGTGATTGTTTTCAAATGGACCTGGATTTACAGCCCTGGTGTTTCTTCAGTATTTTTGTAATACTGATATGGCATGTACCTGATGGGGTGGAACGGTAAATTGTCGTGTCCAATGTAATGTGTTGACAGTGTGATATCTAGGGATTTATGCTAAGCACAGGTTACTGCTAATGGGCAAAATGAGAAATCATAACTTTTAATGTGCCAGTTTAATTTGATATACATCCAAGTCCATATAAAAACCATCAGCTGCTTAGCATGTATCAAACAATACTTGCACATTATTTGATTTTTGTTTCTGTTTCCTGGCATCAGCAAAAATAGGATTTACCTCTTCATTTATATAGCTCATAAATTAACCTAGAGTGGCCCAGCAATTTGTAAAGTATATGGGCTTAAAAATAACCCTGTTATGAAATAGGACATGATGCAATAAAATGGTATTACAGCAGCTTAGTTGTGCTTGTTCAGAAGAAAGCAAATTATGATCATTTGCTACATAGCAGTGGATATTTACTGCTCTTTGTTATTCCTGGGCCCCCAAGTCCTAGAAAAGCAAAAGCCAGACCTTACGTTGCTGCTCAGATTTGCAATTCAGTGACAATGTTTGGGATACTATAGGGTGTATTTAAACATAGTGCAAAGGTGAAGGGCTGGTTCTGTAGGGTGCTGAGTGCCTTTAACTGCATTGAAGCCAAGGTGTTTCAGAGTGCTCAGTGTCTCCTCAAGCTCCCCACCATACCTGGAGGCACACAAGTTTCTTTTGGTGCAGGATAGGAAGGAAGGTGCAGGATATTAGCAGCCAGTGAATCTGCACTGAATACTCTGCACTGGAGGGATGCTCCAAGCTGGGTTGGTCCTGCAGCTGGTTACAGGCACCAACAGCCAAGCAATGCAAGACTTGGGTGTTCAGCTGCAGAGTGAGGGCTGTGATATTTTCCAATAGCTGGCATCAATCTTCTGAGCATAGTCCACATTACTGTGTCTCCTCCCCTTCCCTGTCCTGGTTGTAAGCCCTTACATCTTACTTTCCAAGCTGAAAATCTTAAAAAGCCATTGAAGTATTGATGCTCTCCAACTGCACTATCAAAAAATGGCTCTCCGGTCTATTTAAAAATCTTGGCTTTTAAAAATCTTTTTAATTTCAGTTAAAATAAAAATATGTTAACATTTTACCTTTACCTATGCTTTCGGTTTGAACTCAGAAGATAATTTCTTATGTTACTGTAATTTTTTTCCAGAAAAGCAGATACCTTCTCTATTCCTCTACAAAAGCTTTATGCCACAATAATTTAAGATTTCCTCCAGGTTAGAATATTTCTGCGTGTAAAACCTCTTTGAAGGTTTAAATAGACTGTAACTGAGTTTTGACATGTATTAGCACGTGTCAAGTACAGCAGTTATTAAGGGTATTGGAGACAAGACACATTCCATCTCTCCAGCAACTGACTCGCAGGTGTCCAGATCACTACAGGCCACAAGCGGGCAAAGCCACTAAAAAAAATATCACCCTTTGTTGCAACAAGCATTAAAAACTCCCATTACCAACTATTTCAGCAATAGATCCAGTGAATGGTCAGGTGAGGAATAAACTCTAGTTGCTGTCTTACAAAATCATGTCACAAGATTGTGGCTGGGAAAATTGCCTTTTTATTCCTTTTGATGTAAATCTTTTCTGTGTCTCTGCAAGGTTCTGCATCCACCCAGAACATACTTTTAAATTATATTAAAGCATACATTTGCACAGCATGATGTGCATTAGTTAAACAGGAGTTGCTGAGTTCTGTCCTGTTCCTCCTCTCTTCTGTGTGAGCTGAATCTGTCTGCATCCAAACANTTTTTGTCCTTTAATTTCCTTCATTCAAATATAAGGAATTGACTGAAATTGTCATCTCTCCTATAGCAGAACTGAAGGAGTGTGACATGCGAAAGGAAATACTCAGGAATTGATACTTTTTAAAGCATAACAGGTTTAAGCAAAGCCAACTGACTTTCTGCACTTCTCTTCCCAGGGCACAGCTTCTGTTCTGCAGCGCAGGTCCGACAATGAGGAGTACGTCGAAGTTGGAAGACTTGGTCCATCAGATTATTTCGGTAAGAAAATTCAGCTTAAGTATGGTTCAGAAAGACAGGCAGATGGAGTTGTATCAAGTAGTTACTGTGTTAATTAGTGTTTACAAGCGAGGGATTATGCATAGGTCAGCCACTGCTTTCAGTGATGCAGAGAGATTTCAGTGAAGCTGAAACCATTCCTTGGTTTACACCAGTGTAGCTGACAGGAGACAGATCCAGAATCAGCAAAACAGTCTGAAAGCATTTGTTTCCAAAGGCACTTTACACGCATGCATTATGCATGTGTAATGCATTTGTACTGTCAACAGAATTATGTAAAGCGTCTATCAAGAGATATATAAAAGGGAGATGTTCTACAACCAAAGCAACTGGATGGTGGCTAGAGTATGCACCCTCTGAAAAAGAGGCACAGGGTGTGTGACAGCGTATTTATCCCTATTTCCAGGTGAGATAGCATTACTGCTCAATCGTCCCCGAGCTGCTACGGTGGTGGCACGCGGACCCCTAAAGTGCGTAAAGCTGGATCGGCCCCGCTTCGAACGAGTGCTCGGTCCTTGTTCCGAAATCCTCAAGAGGAACATTCAGAGATACAACAGTTTCATTTCGCTCACTGTCTAAATGATTCCTTCTGGAAGGCTGCCTTTGTGTGACCTTGTGCACTTAAATTTGCTCTGTGCAGCTCCATAGCTTTATGAAGAAAAAAATAGAAGATGTGCATTTTATGTGTATTTTTTCTGTTTGTCACGTACTGGATGTCAGTTCAAATCTCATGTATCATCTAAGTAGGAAGACAACTGTTTGGATAAGACTAGCTTTGGGGAAGATTAGGCTCTTGGCTTGCAGGCAAGATTTTTACCTGTTGTTGGATCATATAGCTTAAGACTGTGTTTTTAACTATTTAAAATTCATATGAATTTCCATTTCCCTTATTATCTTTGAAGTTGATCTTATTCAACTTTTGTCAAGCTTCTTTGATCAAGCGATGTCCCTCTGCCTGTCACTTTTAAGACTTTTCACTGGTTGTAGGCGGGAGGTTTCTGAAATCCCATGGGGTGAATGGCAGTCGAGCAGTTTAAGAGGGAAGGTTGGAGGAAGATTTTGATCATTCCAGCAAGCCAGCGAAAAGTAGAGCTTTTGAGTCATTTTGTTTGTGGCTTAGCTATAGGGGCCATACTCCTATGTGTTACCAGCCCTTTCAGGTCTGCTTTGTAGGATATGCTGAGCCAAACAGCCTGCTCCAGTCTTCTGGGTGAAGAGGTCAAGGAACAATGTTTTGTAAGAATTCAGATGGAGCCTTTAGGACCTAAGTTATTTGTCCTCAGCTTTTTTTAAATGAGGGTTTGCATTAAATCCCTTAAAAGTCCAACGGGAACTTGTCCGCTGAATTAAGTGGGCTTTGAAATATTTATCTGCAGCAGAGTGTCCTCAGCCACTTCTCTGGATATTATATGAAATGCTGAAGAGATGGTGCCAGGTGTACATCAGGGGCAACAACAGCAGTTTGGTTTTAATAAGGTCCACTTAATTAAATTCAAATGCCTTTCTTTTAGTATATGACTAAATTTTAGGATTTTTTAGGATTTTCTGAAAGCCAAATACATGCTTCAAAATGCTGTCTTTCCTCCAAAAGACATGTATTGCATAACAAAAAGCACCAGGATCTTGCAAGAAGCTCCTAGAGCCCAGGTCCCTCCAGGGCCGTGCCGCCTCACTGGCAGTTGTTGCTGCCCTGCCTGGACATGGATCTCCTCTTGAACGGAGCTTTTTGCAGATCCAGACCTTAAATCTACTGTGCAGCCCTTAAGGATGGGATCATTTAGATTATTCTTTGTGAAGCTTTCCTTTGAAGGAAAACTTGTCTTTGCTAACAGCAGCAAGCAAAGGTCTGCATCTCAGCTGCCCTAAATAGCACTGCCCGCTTTTCACTTGTGGCAAAACTCTATTTCTTCTTTATGATAACATTCTTCGTGTAAATACGAACTTGCTGTACCTTTTACATGCCAAAGGTTATGCCATGAAATAAGTCAGCAATCTCCCTTTTGAAACTAGAGGTGTTAGTGAAGAACATGGCTAAAATTACTCCTACTGACATGCAATGTGCTTTCTTGTTTGCAATTAACAAAATCTCACTTGGGACTGTCCTATCGACTCCCACTAAGAGGGCCCAATATTCCAGTAGCTGCCCACAGTGGTTTTTACAGAGCTAACTGCTTCTTGTCTTCAGACTCCTCTCATCACTTCGAGGTGCTTAATTTGTTTCAGCATATTTTCAGTGGTCCCATCAGTGTATATTTGTTGCTACTATTTATTATGATTATGTTATGCTTCTTGCATGTGTTATTAAATATGACCATTCACATTTTTCAACCTTGCAATTTTTATCACATACATTTATATAGGCAGACCCCCATTATACATATATAAATGTATATGCATTTGCAAAACTTCTGATTTGCTTCACTGTTTTTGTATTCTCTTGTGCAATTTTTAAAAGAAATATTTTTAAAAGGTTACCAGTCACTCATGTATGTTCTTTTACCTATTGCATTTCTGTTGTATTGGTAAAAAATTGTGAGTGTTTTGCATAACATGCAAGATATATTTCTTGTTAAACACCAAGTATTAGCCTCACTGTCTAGAAGTTACTTGAGCACACACACACAACACAGATTCTTTGCTGTAAACCTTTATAGCTCATGGAAAATACATTTGAATTATGGTTCTGTTATAAGCAATCTCAAGAGAAGTGTAACCATTTAACACCAGGATTCCTATGCTTTAAGTGGAACAAAATGATATTCAATGACATTTTAAAGATAATTGTAATATTTGCAGTGGATGATGGGACAGGATTACAGTATGAATAAAATTCTTCTACATTATATGCAGCCACTGTGGGTTTATTAATAATGGAAGTCTGTATGAATAGAAGTCATGGTCTAGTTAAAATCTGCATATCATAAAAAGCTTGAACTCTACTGAAAATAATCAGATGCAAAGGGACAAAAAATAGACCAAGGCAGTGCTATATATAGTAATGGAAACCAAACTGGTTTTCTGGAGGATTAGCATGAAGAAAAAAATTTCTTCTGTTTAAATGGAACCATATATGTCTGTAGAAAGAAGTAGGGGTTCAAGGTGTTTCTCGGAGCTTCGTGTTGTTGTTTAGGTGCCAGTTTAGCCAGGCATTTCAGCAGATGTGGAACATGAAGTATGCGAGCTGTCTCACTGGTCGTAGGGACCCTGTGTAGAACTTCGAATCCCACAGGACTGCTGATGGGTCTGTTGTACAGCCCGCGGGAAGACTTGGGGAAGAACAGGCTCTTTCTTTCTCAAATAGCAATGCTGCTCCTTTTTCCCCGAGTATTATAGACAAAGTCCATGGCCTCGACCACACTGGGGATCTGTCCCAGTCGTTCCTCTCAACCTCTGGCCATGCATAGATTTTTAGAAGTGCAGCTGCCCTGGGACGGGAGCACAAAGCCATTTTTGGCACCAGAGATGTACTGTGCTGCTGCCGCGGCTTGTGTTCATGCAGTGGGCTGGCCAAGAACTACATTGAGTACAAACTTCTCAGAGAAGGCAGAGCCTCCAAAGGAACCACCTGTATCTCATGCATCAGGGTGAACGCATGGGTTGAAGGACTGGAGAGTATGGCTTCTGGGCGAGGAAGAGGTGTTTAGCGAGTTGCTAGTGCCACACAACCTACGATATCCACCAGAGCTCTGGGTGGCCACATAAGTAGGTAAGTTGTGGCCCCAGCTTGGTCCGGTGCTGGAGTCATCACCCCAGAGCAGCATGCAGGGCTAGTGGACTCACGGCATGCAGCTTCTCTGTGGTGGCCCCCGCATAGGAATCTTGGGCGGCTCCCGGCATCCAAGGGCTGTCCAGCTTTCCATTTTTGGAGTGTGTTATTTTTCCCCCCTTTGCTATGATTCAGGCGGGAAGGACTCGTCTTTCCAGAGAATTACTCACATTATGTAGTAATCAAAAGTGACCACTCTCTCTGAGGTTCTTCCAGAAGGACATTACCAGCCCACGCTCCCCAGAAAAGAGCATCTCAGCACTCCTCATTGTCATTCTTTTTTCGGTTGGTTTTAATTGTGTCACAGCCATTTCAGGACTCCCAAGACAAAAGAAAAGACTTTTTTTTTTAATAGAAACTAATTGTACCTCCAGTTTTTTTACAAGGCCCATGTGGCTGACCGGGCCTTAGCATGTGTATCGGATTACTGTAAGCTCTCTTAAGCATTCCCACTGCTTTCTGGCCGTGGGTGCCTAAAGTTGTGGAGTTGTACGAACCCCGTGAATCCTTGATCCTCAAGCAAGCACAGTCTGACACCATGTTACCTGTTCAGGTGTTGGTGGAAAACAAGAGCTGTTGCAGAGAACTAAGTAATCCCAGTGCACACCAGTTTGGTTGTTGGCTGCCGGTTTGTTTTCCTGCGGTGAGTGGTCTTCAGAAGCTGAGTCGCCACACGAAGGGTGACATTTCTTCCGTTGTGAAGGTTGCACAAGGTGTGTGCATTGCATTCAGTTTTAAGTCTTAAATGGTGCAAAAATCCTTTCACTGACCTATTTATGGAAGAGACCGTGTTTGTTCTTTGTGTGCATTTCTGTGTAGCAGCCGAGAGAGAGAATGTTGTCTTGTGCAGAGGCAAAACCACGATGATCTCCTTAAAGAGAGACAGAGGTCCTATTGCCTGCTGTTCATTGCACTGCCACATAAACATACAGTCACTGCAACTGCAGTAGCGTCCCCAAAGACTGTTGCAGGTGGATGGGAGTTAGCAGAGTAGGAAGACAGAGTAGGTGATGTTGCACCAGCGACCCAGTGAGCACTAACCAGTTTAAAAGCTCACACTTGATATTTCAAAGACCAGCTCACCATTTAGAGACTGAATTATCTACTCTTACATTCCCAGGCATGTTTTTTTAATTTGTTTCTAATGATTTGGCAACTCTGACTGGAGCTCATTTTTGCCTTCTTCAAATGCACACAACTGCTCAGAAACTCGTGTTCCACAGCCAGAGTCACTTCTGTAGGTCCCACTTCCCTCTGGAGAAGGAGAACATATTTGGATATGAGCGCATGCGTAGCCTTGAAAATCCGATGTTACGGGAATGCATTGGCTTCGCTGGTCCTCCTCCTCCAAGGGTTTCTCTATGGCTCTGCTGCTCAGCAGAGTTTTATCTGGGATGCAGCACTCGCACAACAAGCTGGCCTTTTCTCTGAAAAAGCTGCCTGGCCAAAGGAGCTGGCATCTGCAGCCAGCTGGTATTTTTGCGAAGGCTGAGGATGTTTTTTGTGCTTGATCAGGCTCCAATACCGGAATGATTCTTCTGATGTCTAAAAGTCTGGATTCAGCTTTTAGAAAAGAGGCTGCACTTTGCCTGGGAAAGGAAAGCAAAGCGTGACCATCTCCTTGGGCATACTCTTACTCCTATCTCGGAAGTGCATGGGTAACTTTTTGCTTCTGAGTGCTCCAGCCCCTCCTCAGCTGTGTTTTATTCCTTGTTTTCAAGTCACTCTTTGCAAAAGTCTCGCAAGGAGCCTCTGCTGCCCAGACAAGCTGCAACACACGTCCCATCCTCTTGTGCTTAGGCAATTTTAAGTGAGCAGAGTTCTCTTTAAAAAACTCGTGAGCTCTCATGGAGGAAAAAAATAATCATTTTACCCAAGAAGACTGCTCTGATTCCAGTATAAACTGTCTCCAAACATGGAACAGTGGCGTGCCATGTTGCTGCACAGGCCAGCAGTGCTGAATGAATTGGCAGATGCTGCGCTGCTGCGTGATCTCTGGTAGCTGGGCTGCGAGAACGCTGCTCCTCTGTACTCACAGCTTCGGTTCGAAGCCAAAAGAGTTGGTTTGCCAAAAGAGTGCCCCTCACCTAAGCCCTGATGGGATAAATGGAGCCTCGTGCTGCCAGGACTTGCCGGGTGCATTCACCTTACCCTTGGTGAGTGCTGACAGCCTCTGCTCTGCAAGAACTGGCAGTTGGAGACGGGACGTATAGACTGATGATGAGGTAGGGATTTTCTCACCACTGCCTGCTGCTACTGGCGCTCTGGATGTTCATACTGCTGGCTCTAGGGAAATCAAGCCTTTCTGGGAAGTGGCTACTCCCTATCCTCTTTATACAGAAAATGTATTGTTATTATTTGAAAGCACTTTTGTATTGCCCTTAGACTACAAGCATGGCGATTGTTCCATTAGAAGACATCATGGTGCATAGCAGTGAAATACGACGTACAGTACCATGCAGTATGTATTTTCCAGATAAACTGGGAAAATAGTGAAATGGATCTGCAAAGTGGGGGTACAATAGCTGCTTTGCATTCCTCCACATGTGTGGAATTTATATGCGCCACAGAGTGACTCTGTTTCGTTACCATGTGTTTACGATGATCGGATGATTAGTCTTATTTCTAGCCGGTTTCATTTTCTCAGTTGTATTTGTGGGCCAAGCACAAAGTCGAGGGACTTGAGATTGAACGCGGCAATGAATTAGTGCTGGCTAAACCCTCCCACCATTTATTTCCACTACGGCAGCGAGAGGGAACAGACTTAGCAGCTGAAAAATACAAGAGATTATTTCTCCTTCTCATCCAGGGGCAGCCCAAGCAATTTGCCAGATAGAAGTAGTTGGCTGCGTTTGCAGACTCTGGGTTATTTGATGGAGACTTTCCAGCCTGGAGGTGCATCTCCTCCGCACCCCACCCTGCCCGGGGAGCTGAACGTGCTGCAGAAGTGCTGAGCGGGGAGATGCATCACTGTGCACAGTTTAACTTGCGTAAGGATGACTGCGGGAATCGCTGCCAGAGAGCTGCCGGCTCTTAGTGCCGGCTCCTGCAGAGGTGGAAAAGCCCCGGTCTTGGTCCTGCGATCAGGAGGAGAGAGTCATGCCCTCGCGCACAGTTCGTGTGGTTCTTAGCAAGGCTGAAGGTGTCTGGGAAAGCAATAGAGCTGCTCCGGAGCCTGGCAAGCCTGTAAGTCGCTGCTAATGGCCACCGGCAGCATCACGAGCTCTGCTCCACTGACGCGGACGCTCAGATGTGTCCAGCACATGCTACCACGGGCCAAATTCCCATGAGATGGCAGGATGGTTCATATCCTTGACACGTATCCAGTAAAGCATCACACCCTCTCCTGTTGCCTTGCATTTCTGGCTCTTAGCCTGGGATTTAGCTTTTAGAGAAATACAGGATTAGCCAAGGAGGGCTTTTTAAAACTTGTATTTGCAGGGAGCAGGAGAAGGTACCAAAAAGGCTAGAGGTTCCTGAGGAACACAAGAACCAGCCTAACAAAGGCACCCTTGTGCAAGCAGGGAGATGCAGCAGAACCTGTGTCCGGATGAAAGCTGCCCTATCAAAATAGCCATAAACAAACCCGCCTCCTCTGCTACAGAAAAGCTGTTGTGCCAGGAGCATATTAAATTGTATATGCTTTTTCTCAAGGCGAAAGAATTGCAGCAGTGACGGCAGCTGTGCGTGCTGGAGCTGAGCCACTGTATTCAACTAATGAAGGCCTTGCTAAGGATGGGGTGGGGGAAGGACTGCGGATGAATGTATTATTCAGAGGGACCCACACTGAAATAATCTACCGGCACTGGGGATATGTAGTAGGGGAAAAAAGTGATTGCCCCAACACCGAACGCTGATGCATTTGCCAGAGGACAGCACAGGTGATGGGCCGGATCCCTTCCCAGGCCGGGATCTGCAGTCCTGCGGGTGTTGCTGTTTACAGGATGAGGCAAGATGTGTTTTTCCTTCCCCAGGTTTCCCTGGGGAGATTCTCAGTCTCAACCCCCAGGAGCAGAGCTGGGCTGCAGCTACTGCTCTGACCCAGACGGAGGAGCAGGTTACAGGCAGCGGGGTGCCCAGCCTGCCTGGCACAGGGTATACTGGGGGCGGGATTTAAAACCAGTGAGGAGCAGGGAGAAGTAGGCAACCTTGTCTTCCGTGTCGGTGGGCTCTGCTGATGGCCACCTGGTTGGTCCCAGGTGTGGTGGGTAAATGGGAAATAAAGTGGCCTCATAGCCCCAGGGAGGATTGTTTCAGCCCATTTCTTCCCCAACGGGGCTGGTCCCTGCCTGGCTCCTGCCCGTATCCTGGAGAGACAGGGAGCAGAGGGCTCGGGACTCACCCACGCTGCAGCCAGCACATCGTCTCAGCGAGGCCACCTCTGCGTGAGCATCCCCACACCGGGGACAGGGGCTCAGAGGGATTCCTCTGCCCTCCACAGCCTCCGAATGTTGGTGCATTTTGAACAACCACGAAATGGGATTTCATCACCATTCACACCATCTCAGCCATGTGTGAAATGAACCTTTCTGTTGCTTGGTTGGAGGAGGATCTCTGAGTCTGCTGCCCACACTTTGCTCTTAACTCCTTGGGCTAGTAGAGGTCCAAGACTGAACCTTGCAGCCCCTGCACAGAGGAAACACACAGGTCCCGTGGGAGCCCAGATCAGCCAGAGACCTTCTGTGAAGTATGGTGAGTACCTAAAATCTTTTTCCACCTTCAGCTGCAATTCCCTCATGAGCAAAGTTGAGTTGTGCGTAAAGAGTACGGGATAATTTCCCATTCTTCGCAAAATTTAGAAACATCAAGAAAACTAGCAGGATGCTTTCCTTATTAACTCAGGAGCATGCTAGCATAGAGGCACCTCGTGTAGATCCTCCTTAGAAGGGAGTGAAATAAAACAGAATAAATTCAGAAAGGACAACTTCTGTGCAAACACCTTGCAGGTGCCTCATCAAAGATCAGCTTATCCCCAGGCAATGTAGTTCAAACGCTGCAGCGAGGAAATGGGATAGAAGAGCCTGACACCCATCTCAGTTTAAATTCAGTCACTGCAGCTGTCCCATTCTTTAAGGCAGAAGAGGAAATTTATGGCTCTCCTGCAATGCGAGCAATGCTCTGAGCGCCCACAAGGTAAATGCCCTTTTGTGCTTGAATTCGTTGCCTATCTGAAGTCACTGCGCACATAGGGCTAACGTGATTCAGTGAAAGAAAACCCATTTTGGTTGCTTTTTAAGCAGATTACAGCAGATTAGCTGACTAATCTACATGGAATCCTCTCTCCGACAATTTCAAACTGTAAACAAATCCAGCCACTTTTGTATTGCGTATAAATATTTACTGTGGATTATATGAAGATTAACTTCAAATTATATTTGCAACAATGGTTTTATTTTGTGACTTACTACCTTTAGTAATGTAAAACCTTTTGAAAGAAATATACCTTCAACAAAGTGTGAACTTAAGGCCCATCAGCTGTACAATAGCATGTACCAGAGCATGTACACAAACAGAAAGTGAATACGTTGTTGCCAACAGATGAAGGAAACTAAGAATAAAAGCTACTGGTGCAGAATAAAAATGCCTGGGATTATCATAACATGGAATTAAAATCTTCCCTATAAGATCTGACTTGGTGTTAGTAGCTGACACTTCACTGCTACTCACAGTTTGTTCTTCAGCTGCAGAAAAAAATTGTGCATGGTTTGCAAGCAAAGGGCATTTGATGGATATTGTTTAGTATCCTGAGGTGTCACCCTCCTCGGGTGGCCAGTGTGAGTGACCCTGGCCCTGCTTGCTGCCCAGGTGGCTGGTGAGAAATGAGGCAGCCTGCGTAACAAAGCAGTTCATCTTCCTGAAGATGCGGGGTTTCATCATTATCTCCAGCCATATGGAGAAACCTAAGAGCCACCAGATCAAAGCTTCAGAGGCTGCTGCTGACTCCGGTGAGATCCCTGCAAGCCCCGTGACTCACGGTGTGAAAGCTCCTGGGTTTGATTCCCGAATTTAAAACATCACTGGGGAGGTGATGCATGGGAATCGCTGTTGGTGTTGCACAGCTCGGGAGAGGAGGGAACCAAAAGGCTGAAGACTAACATCTCTTGCTCTGCCACATCGCCTGGAGCTGAATGCCGGGATGGCGTGGGAGGGCACCGGCAAGCAGAGGGAGAAGGAGGTGGGTAAGCGCCCGCAGCAAAGTGCATCTTTCCAAAACACAGCAGGCCGGAGGCCGCTGCTGAGGGACCACATGCAAAAGCCAGCACAGGACCATGTTTGGCAGCACGTCATGTTCCGAATGGGGTGTTTTGGGGGCAGCCAGCACCAGCCCGTGCACACCTCTGATCCCCATGGGGCTGTGCCTGCGGGTCTCCAGGCTGGCCCGCTCGGGTACCGCTGCTCCGCAGAGAGCGAAGCTGGCCTTGGATGGCATTTCGTTGGGACGTGGGGAATGTTGTGTCTACCAGGCTAGGAAAGGAATGCTCAGTTTACAAGGTACAATGACTTTTTAGGAAGCCAGAAAAAGTTAAACAGCCTCCCCAGATGGGAGATTGTCCCTTTCCACCCTTTGTATAATTAGGGCAGCTTCATGCTCCTGTAAAGCGACGATCTGTTTAATATAAGAGATTTCCAAAGTCTTAGCAAATGAGTATCTGAGAACTGGCTTCTGATGTGGTTTAGGTTCTTTTTGATAGATTTAGGTTATGGGAATGTTGATTACAGAGGCAGTGAGTGATTCATGCTGAAACCATCCGGGTGCCATCTGATACAGGCTGTCCACACGAAGGTAGAGGAGGCTGCTGCCTGTGTTGTATTAGTGTCTGCAGTTTAAGCTGTTCAGTGGTAGGTTATAACTGCAGAAAAATTAGTACAGCAGAGAAAAAAAGGGCTGCGTTTTGCAGAAGGGATGTAATCCTTACCAGATCAACATTTCCATAGCAAGCTGGGGTCTTACAGTGATGCCTCGAGACCTCAAACCAACGTGCTCCGTGTAAGGAGTATACCGGCACCTTAGAAAAAGCAGGTCTCCCCAGACAGTCTCTGGCTGCTGTTTGACATGCACAAAGCAACACAGACAGGAGCTGATTGCTCTGTGTGTACTGCCCACCTTGGAGCTGTCTTGGAAAAACATCTTTCCCCACTGCAGTTTTGTCTCAGTAGTACTTGCAGGATCAAGCCCTTGAGCAGATGGGGGACAGAAGCAGGGGGAGAAATAGCATTCTCCTCTACATTTTTTCCCCTATAGTCAAGCATTTTAAAATCCTGTCTCCATCTGAAGAACATCAAAGCAAGCGAGAGGGCAGAAGGTGGTTTCTGAAAAATCGCAAAGGGGAGCTGCTCTTCAGAGAAGGATTGTAGTCCTCCAGCTTTGATGTACTCCCTGGAGCCCATGTCCCACCAGGTGACCCTTTTTGGCTGGCTGAGGCTGGGCCTCGCTGCTGCACAGACTGCCAGCTGAAAAATCACTCACAGACAAACCTTAGCACTGCAACAGGAGAGCAGACACTGAGCATGGAAAATGGGGTGAACAAAGCCACAGTGTGCGATGTTGGGCAGCAGTGAAGTGGTCACTATCATCCAGTTGCCTTGCAGCACGTGTCTCCGCTGACTCCTGTCACAAGGGCAGGAAAGGTGGGAAGCAGGGATATTCCTCATCAAAACTCACAGATTTCTGTCGGACTTTTGTAACTTCTCCAGGACTTGTGTGAGAGCAGGGTGAGGCCACGAGCCAAGAGCTTTGCAGCACCACATACCTTTGTTGCCGTGTAATAAGCAGAAGATTCGAGGATACTATTTTTGTTTGCAGGTTGCTCTGTGTTTCAACTATACATAAATCTGGAAGGAAAGTTTGTGTCTTCTTTTATATCAAATTTGTAGCCGAATTATGGGGGTTCCTTGACCACTTATCTGAGTTTATTCATGTTAAATTCAGAGTCACTAGGGATCAGTGGCTTGTGCAGGCATCAGGAAAGCACTCGAAAGGGTGTAGGCAGCTGCTAGTACTGGAGCGGCAGCCTCCAGCCCACCGAGCCTTTTGGGTGATGTGGGAGCACCAGGACCGTGCTAGATGGCCTTGGAGCGGCTCCATAAGGGGCCGTGTGTCCTTCCCCAGCAAAGCCACCCTTTCTGCCTCCTGTTTTGCAGTGTTTTGCTGGCTGTGTGCCTGCAGGGTTAGTTCATAAACCCCATTTCACCTGCAGCCGTTTCCCCACGCAGAGCATCTCTGATTAGGAGTGAAAACAGCTGCGGCAGGACAGACATCTATTTTTTTCTGATTCAGCATCCCTTTTCTATTGCGAGCTGGTGGCCTTGGCTGAAGGCTGACACTCCAGATAAGCGGGCACCAAAGGGAGCCTCCCCGGGCTGGCAAAACGCTTGCCAAAGAGTAATGCCAGCAGCTCCTGCCCGAGATAACGCAGCGTGCTTTCAAGATTTATTGCCTTTATCCCCATTTACTGCCAGCCTGAATGTTTCAATTATCTTTTTTCTGTTTTGGCATTTCCCTAACAAGCAGTGTTATTTTGTTGCTTCTGTTTCAGCAGGGACAGACGGGGCCTTGTTTTCCAAACATGACACACATACATGGAAAAGCAAGCAGACGATGGCAAAGCATATTTGGTCTGCCTTGATGATTTGAAAGGTTATTATCTGACCTCTCTCTCACCACCTTAGCCCTGTAAATCTAGCAAAGGGGCCATTCTTAGCCCTTTAGAAATGTGTCCTGTTTCCTCTGCAATGGACTCACGATTTCATTGCTGACCTTACCAATTAATTCCCATAATTCATTCACTCTGAGTTTCTTAGAAGTTAATCTGCTCCCCAGCTTGACCCTCTTGAAGCAAATTCAGCTTTGGGGTAACTTCACCCATAGCTAGGAGTAACATCAGCACTGACTTTAGCCCACGGTTCCTGCTTTTTGGTGCTAGCAGCACCTCAAATTGCTTATTGGCATTGGATGGATGTTTTCAAGATCTCACATAGCTTCAGGTCTTCCTCTCTAATGCTACATACACTGATAACGAGCCATGTTAGCTAGTCCCCCATCAGGATTCGTCATGTCCGAAGAAAAACCTGGTAGAAAAAATGTTCATCACAGTTTGTTCTGCAGTACAAAAGGTCATTCTGGCTGAATAGTTTGTCAGAAAATTTCCATTTGGTGCGAAAGTTTTCAGGGAAAATTGTGAGTTTCTCCTCTGTGACAATCAAAGTATTACATTTTCCAATAGCTACCAACTGTCCCCTCCACCAAAGTGCAAAAAGGGATGCAAATATGAAAGGTCACTTTCTCCAAAATTGCTCATGAAAAGCTCTGCACATGTCTCCAGCAGCACTTCTTGTGACCCTAAGCTATCCGTTACCCTCTGAAGCCCCTCCAGACAGTCTCTAGACCAGCACAGTACCCACATCGCCCCAGCTCCCACAGGCAGCACGCAGATTTCCACAGGGCACAACTAGGGTGGTGTTATCTGGGGGAGGATTATCCGTATCTGGATTCTACACAGCAAGGTACAAAATTAGATTGTTAAAGGGAAGAAAAGCAGAAATATAAACTGATGAGAACTCTTTTTATGTTGCTGCCAAATATGATCCTTTGGCATTAGCAGATTAACCTCAAAAAATTCTGGCCTCTGGTTTTTAATCTGTTTCATGTCCCACCCATCATTACAGGTGAGGCTGTCAGCAGACCTGGATGTGTGTCTGAAGCAACAGGACCGGTGTATGTCCTTAGCAGGGGATGTGTGTGTCACATGGGGTCCCGAAAAAACACCATCACCTTTCCACCGAGCAGGGTGTAATGGAGACAGGGTGCTGTGGTAGGAATGGATGAACCTGAGCTCTGATTTCAGCCCAAGCAGCAGGTGGGGAAAGAGAAATAGTCCCCACAAGGGAGAAGGCTGCTGCTGCACTGTTGTCACCAGCACCCCGGGGAACGAGGGTTATTCGATGTGCTTCAGACCGAGCAAAGCCACACGCTGCCCACTAACCAATATGTGTGAGAGCATCTCAGCGGAGCCCCAGGCGAGACCTGTCTGTCTGCCATCCAGCATACGCTCCTGAAAACAGCCTTGCAACAACCTCTAGGAGCCGAAATGCTTCATTTTACCGACAGAAAAAACAATTACACACCAAACCTCAGTTCCCAGGAGGGCACGATTAAAGGAATGTATTTTGGCCAAAGGGTGGAAATGGATCAAGTCTGCACGTTTGCACCCAGCAGCACAGTCTGTCGGGTGCTGCGCAGGTGAGGGGAGGGCTGTCTGCGGAACAGGGTTTGCCTGGAGCTGCTGCTAAGCTCATTTTTAATGCAGCATTTTCGATTATTTCCTATTCACTTGATACACCACCAAAATAGATCCAGTTCTCCCCTGTTTTAGCCTCTGCTAAAACCCTCAGACCACATCTTCTCCTATAACAAAAAGTATGTGGAATTGGCTAAAAAAGAAACATTCCTGTTCTCACAACACTTAAAAAAAATAAAAAAAATCCACTCCTTTCCTAAAGGAAAAATAGCACTTATAAGACTTTATAAAACTGCTTCTGTCCAGAAGGCTCCTGCATCAGATCAGCTTTGTCCCTTTAACCATTGCTGTGCCAAGCCTCGCTGTAAATTATTAATCATCCCCAAATAGCTGCTGAAAATAGAGGCGAAAGGGAAGTCTCGATAACAGCAATGTGTATGACATAATTTATTTTGATCTTACTGAAAGTCTTTAAGAAAATCTTTAAGAACTTGGGGCAGGACAAGGGAATGATAAAGCTGTAGGGACACAAGCAGAAACCCAAGCATGAGACCATATGGCCTGCTGGGGGGATGAACGCAGGACGCCTTCGTTAGACTCGGTGAGTAACTGCGAAAGGGAGTATGAGAGAGAGGGAAATCAAGCGATGAGCTGAACTTGCAAATGTTTTTGGCATGAAATCATGAGGGCAAATGCAAAGCTATCCGCCCACCAGCACACATGTGGAGCTGCCACTTTATGGGGACAATCCTATATATATATAAGGGAGTGAATGAGATGGCAAGAGGCTTTCACGGGCTCTTCACTGCGGAGGAGAAGACTCGTGGGCCACGCTACCCTGCTCGTGAGCTCAGCACCAGACGCAGCACTGCACAACAGCAGATGCTGAAAGGGTGATACGGGTCTTGGGATGAAAGCTGGATAAAAGCACATTTTTTGCAGCAATGCGGTGACTCTGGGAAGGCACCCGGCCCCTCGCGAGCCGGGACAAGCCCTGTGGATGGGGAGAGTTTGTGGGTGCTTTTTGCCCAGCCATGGGGTGACCCTGTCGCCTGCAGTGCCGGAGAGAGCAGTGCTGAGCAGACTCTACATCTCAGTTGCGGGGGAGTGTTGGGAAAACCGCACCCAAGCAGAGCTGCTGGGAGAGAGAAGGACATTTTGTTGTGAAGGGGTTTTTCTTCTTTGATTTTTTTTTTTTTTCCAAGCTGCATTTCTTTGAGAGGCTTTGTGGACAGTGTGGGTAGAGCCAAGTGGAAGGAATTTAGAGGCAGAAGCCAGTTCAGGGTCATAGCCCCATATGCGAATATAAACCAAACAATTGCTGATGGTACAAAGCAGATCCCCAGAGCCAACGCAGGGCCATTGACGTGCGACGTGGGACCGGCTATCGGGGGGCACATGGGAGCAGCAGCATGCTGGCTGGCTCTGTGCATCTAACAGCCAGGAACACCGAGGGACGTAGGGAGCGTATGCAGCCAAAGCAAGGATGAAAGCACAAGATGGACCTGCACAGGGAGGCAAGGCAGGGCAGAGACCTAAATAACAAGCCTGACTCGGCTGTTTTGGTCTTGGCCCTTAAGCTGGGGAGGGAGTTTCTGGGCAGCTTTCCAGCGGGGGCAAGGGGAACCCGGGAGAGAGCAGCTGAGTGAGCATGGGCTGAGGAGGGACGACATCTAAGCCAAGAAGCCTTGCAAGGAAAAACAGGCATTCACTCTGTTGCCTTCACATACAGCTGAAGACTTTACCAGTAAGGGGTCTGATGCCCTACCAGTCTATTATGGCTTTAGTAAATGAAACCTGGAAGGCTGGACTGCTTTTCTCCTGCTCCGTGTGTAATGACCTTAGTGCCATTTCATACTCACCTCTTCTCTGGCACCTGCTTCTAATTCATGCACAACTAGGTTAGAAAATAACTATCGTCAGGAAGGAAGAGTATGCCACAAGAAATTGTAGCTTAGTTCAGTTTTGGCTCCTGTGTGCATGGCCAGATTTTGTTCTCACACTGTTTTTATCCTAGGGACACTCCAGACACAAATTTCTTACTTGGTTCTTACTCTTCCTACTGATACTTTGGCAAAGCGTCCCTCACCTCCGAGGAGTCTTTCATTAGGTACACGTGGGATCAAAGTCAGACCTCTGGGACTGCAGAGTTACAGTCTTCATGAGACTTAGCACCAAGGTTATTTTAAAAATGGCTTGAAAGGTAATTTGGGAGAGAAGGAAATGTCTTTCCTGCGGAAGCCAGCCAGGTGGGCAGCACTGCAATTAGAATTTCCCTTGCCACAGACCATGCATGAGTACTGCTAGAGCCACTGTGACCATGTCACCCTTGTGCAGCGGGTAACATTTCACTCTGGTTTGAGGAGACCACCATGTACCTCTTCAGGCCTCCCAGCCAAGGCAGGTGGTGTTTTATGGGTGAAGTTTTTCTGGCACGACCACACATAAGCTAGAAATTGGACTGAGACCACAAAGTTCACTGTGGATCAGAGCTGCATTTTGAAGCAGTGACATAGAAATTAAAGACTCCATCGCTGATTCCCAGTCTCTTGAGCCATCTGGCTCCCTATCACTATTTTATCTTTCTCAAGTGCTGTGAATGCTGGGGCCCTGTTCTGGTGTAATGGCATTTCAAATTAAATCGACAGCCAATTTGGATTATGCAACCATGAAGCAAACACAAGATGCAACACAGAAAGTCCCTCCCAGCAAAAGGTTTCTAATGACATTTATGGGAGTAGGTGGCTCAGAGTGTCAGGGGAAATTCCAGATGAATGGGAAAGTAGCAGTGATACAGCAAACCCCTACGGAGGGTGGGACCAGGGGCACATGGTGAACCACCAGAGAAGATGTGGTTATGAGATCAGTCGGTCGGCCTGGGGGAAGTCAGCAGGGATGTGTGGAAACCCAGTGGGCAGCTAGCAATGTGGTGCTGAGATGAGCATGAGATGGTAAGGGTGTGGTAAGGCAAACACCAAAAGACTAAATGCTTGCTTAATGCCATGGAAAGAAGCAGGTCCATCCTAACGGCATCAAGAGAACACTCCATGCTCTGGGTTAGTCATGCTCTTAAGTGCTGGGCTGAATATGGACTGTGTTTGAACCTGCCTCTCCATCCCTCAGAAAGCCAGGGTTGAGTAAGACCACACATCACACCGCACACCTCCAGAGGGAAGTGATTAAGCCATGATGAATAAGAGATCCACCAGCTGTTGCGCTTTGTGTATGTGCATACACTGTGGAAGTGCTGCAAAAAACTCGACCTTAGGCCAAGAGAGCCTGGGACTAAAGGTGGGACCTCCATGAAGGACCATGACGACAACTACAAGACTAAAAGCATGAGCCATGGAAACGGATACCGTGGTAGCGTGGATGTTTGAATTTGGCATCTTAATTTTAAACAAAGGAGGATAGAAGAGTATTTTTCAAATCTTTCTCATTAAGTAATGCCCCCAGATCCCATTTCAGTGGGAGCTGAACATACACACTTCTTTGATGCGCTTTGGAATTTCTACCTAACTTCAGTATCAGCCCTGCAAAGACAGGTGGGGTTTTTTTGGTAGAAGTCTATAATAGCTGGCTTCAGGTTCGGCCCTTCCTTGTTTCTGAATAGCTTTTGTGCCTGGTCACGGTATATTTTTAAAGTCACTGATAATTATAATAGAAGACTAATCCCCAAAGACTTCTACCACTGACTTCTATAAAAGCAGGACTTTACATGGGGTGTTGCTACGGGCACGCATTTTCCCCAGTGGCTTTGGACTTGGACACAGAACCATCCATCAGTTATACTTGTGCTTGCATTCAGAGTAGAAGTGGAGCAGGCACTCAAACAGCATCAGTCCCTGATCTGGCCTTTTTCTCTTCCACAGCAGCCACAAAGAGCATCCAGAGTTGAAATGGTAGCAGCCCTCATAGCACTACCCCTGGACTCCAGACATGCACCGGCTGGAGGAACATCCCATCTCTCTGGGGCTGTTCGGTGTGTTGGAGCAGTTGGGGCTGGCTGGCTGCAGCTTTCATCTTTTCTGACATCCACAGAAGCTGAAATAAGACAGGAAAGCTATGGTAAAAGGTGGAGAAAATAGAGACGGAGGTGATGTGGAAACCACAAACTGGGTAAAGGATGGGCAGGAACAAGGAAAAAATGCAGCAAGAGGAAGAAAGAAAGAAAAAGTCATAGCGAAGGAACAGCAGTAATAAACCTTGTGATACAAAAAAGAAGCAGTTTAACGTTTGTATGCATTATGGCTGGGCTGTTGCCCATGGTATTTAACTTCACAAACTAACCCAGCCATTATGCACCGAACGATCGTTAATGCAGCAAATGCAGCCAGACATACGCAGGAGTGTGTTAATATAAGGCCTGATGTAAAAACCACCTGCTAGTCTGGCAGGGTGTCTCAGGAAAGATACATGTGGCTCATGTGATTGTGCAGTATTTACAAAGGTATCTGTTGCTTTCTCATCCCACCATGTGTAATTCCCATTTGTGGGAGCTTCACACAATGACAGCATAACAGAGACACCAGACTGAAGTTAGATGGAGCTGGTCCCATTTACACTAGCAGAGAAGCTGACGTCTTAAATGTTTTTCTTCTTTTTCTTTTTTTTTTTTCCATCTGAAATATCTAGGACATGGAGAGGAATTCTCTCTCTACAATACCTAGGCTCCAAGGCTGCCTTGTTTACAATGGCTTAAGCTTTTATAAGCCTGAAGGAATTGCACTGATGCCACGAAGTTCCAGGGGGAAGAGGCACTTTTGGAAGCTTATAAAAACATGGCTGCCTTACCCTAATCCCCAATGCCACACCACTGAAGAGATGTGTGTCATTACTGAAGGCTTAGAGGGGCTGACACACTCTCCTGGCATGAGAAGATCTTACAAACCGAAGCCCGGGCTGGTACAGGGCAATTTGGCAGCAGTACAGGGCCAGGCTGCTTCCAGGAGCATCCCAGGGATGGAGGGCTCTGACTCACATGCAGAAAGCAAACAGCTGCAGTGGTTTAAGATGTTACCCCACAGCTGTCCATCCAGGCTCTCTGTGGGAGGCTGCCCGCGAGCAGAGGTGACCAAATCGGAGGGATGCCTGGGCCTCAGCTGTCCCAGCTCAGGGTCTGGGGGAGGCATGGAGAGGGCAGATGGAGAACTGGAGCGGCTGCAGCGTGGGCACCAACCCCTCCACCACAAGCTGGGGAGGCACCTCTGGCACAGGGGCAAAGCGTGATGGAGGGAACACCATAGACTTTCCCAGGAAAACTAATTAGAGGACCCTCAGCAAACAGGTTTCTTCTCTGCTTCCCCATTGCTCCATGGGATTTCTTTCCCAGGGTTTGCCCACTTTTGCCTCTCTCCTCGCCCAGCTGTCCTTACTGGAGCTCCGGTGTCTCCCACTTCCCACCTCTCCGTAAGGTGCATGCACAGGAGAAAGCCTCCAGCACAGGTAGCCATGCCACGGGAGCAGGCGGTGGACAGCCAGAGCCACAGCCAGCCCTAACGCAAAGCAGGGATGCAGAGAAAGCTGTTCTTTTATGCCCTGTCTCTTAGCTTTCTTCTTGGCATTTTAAACCTCTTCTGCTCACCTTTGTCTTTTCAGATTTTCTTCTAGCCCAAAACAACTGCAGCAACACAACCCACTGCCTTGCATTTCATTCTCAGTCTCACAGTTGCCACTTTATTTTGCCTTTTCCCAGTTTCATGAAAGAACGCGGTCGCATGAATAACAGGATTATTTATCATCCTCTCCCTCCCCTTCCAGGATGACTTGCTGTTTATGGAAAGCACTCGAGTGCAGGAGAGATCATGCTACAGTTAAACAGACAATGCTTAAAGGGCCACTGCCTGTGCTCTGGTTTAACACTGTATTTCTCACTGATTTCCAAGAAAGAAGGAGTTCTGTATCCAGATTGATGGGTACAGCATCACAAATCACTGCTGAAAGCTAAACAAATGCTACATTCAATAGGATGGAGAAGACGGTTCTGTACTTCACTTTTTGCAAGAACCAAGAAATTCACTGTTGGTGTAAATGCGGGTACGTGTCCCCTTTGTAGCCCAGCAGCATATCACGGGCAAGAACATGCTCCTAGTGGACACACGATGGTGGCTAGCAGGTGACAGACCGAGCTAAGATGCCTACATGTGACACAGCCAAGCGATGAGACCGCTGTGTGCTTCTAGGAGGTCTGTTGGACCTGGAACGTAGCAGGACAATGCTAAAACTTGCCCTGAGGTGGCGGGTGGCTGAGAAAAAAGAGCTTTGGAAATGGTTGCTCCCAGCTTCTCATCTGCAACTTGGCCGCAGTCACATGGCAGGTTCACTACGTAGCTTCACTATGTCCTCTCTGAATTTCTGATTACAGATGTGCTCCGTGGTTATAGAGGATCTTTACCAGCTTTTAGTAAGAAATTGCATAAGTACAAAGTATTGAGAATAGGCAGCTGGAAAGCACTGAATTCCTTGGGAATTTCTGCTGAGGAACAGAAAACACAATGTGGGTTTCCTGCTCTGGTCTGGCCACCATCGCTTGTGGGTCTGTGCGTAACAGCATGCCTTGAAAGGATGGAAGTGCTCAGAGAGGATTTGCTCTGGTCTTGCCACCATCGCTAGTGGGTCTGTGCGTAACAGCATGCCTTGAAAGGATGGAAGTGCTCAGAGAGGATTAGCTCTGGGGGGCTTCATTAGCATGGCTCTGTGAAGCCCTCTGGAGAGATACTGCACGGCACAGGGGACTTCACGCACGGTCCTTTGAACTATGTGCAACCACTGAGACCATGTGAGGACCAAGCTGCTCTATTCCTAGATGTAAGAAAATGAAAAGAAAAAGGTCCAGAACTCTACACTGGACTTTCTGTTAAAAAAGTAAAGCAAAAAAACTCCAAACCAATCCTATTTGCTCTTCTCCTTCCCCTATATTAACCGGGTTTCCGTGAAAAAAAAGGGTCAGAAATTCAATTAGGAAACTTCACAGCCATTACAAACATCTGCAGCTCGAAATAAATTAGCAATTCCACTACAGCAGCCTTCATATCTCCTTTGTCCTTTGGGTACTGCTGGATCCTGCAGTCTCTAGCGTGTGCAGAGCTGAAAATATGTGTATCATTCTCGTGAGTTTTTATTGTAAGGGAGGGAATCTCACAGGACAAATGTGTAATGTTGTAAGAGCAATAGGGTTGCATGGATACAAGAACACAAACGGGGCGGCTTGCACTTTGAGAATACAAATACTTCGGAAGAACAACTATCTCACTGTGTTTGGATGGAGCTTAATAAAATGGACTGCTCCAAGCTAGGCCTCTACAGGCTTCCAAGCTACAAACAATGAAGAATAATATCACAATTTTATGGTACTTAGCGTGGCTGAGTTACATCCTGGATGGTCTCCACAGAATCACTGCGACTGGCTTTGATTTGAGTCAGAGGAGAAGAGCTTTACACCCACATCGCTGAGGAGACATGAGCACACCATGCACAGGACCCCGGAGGCCGAGCCCGGACCGTATTGCTTTCATTTACAATGTGTATCAGTATACCTTAAGCTGGGCTGGTACTTTTACAGTTCTTCAGCTGGATGAACTAAGTATTACTGACAAAACACAGCCCATTTTTAATAGCTTTATCCACCAGGCAGAGGATATCCTGCGCTCGCAGCAGCTCCGTTGTCCCATAGGGGTGGAGAGCAGGGAGCAACTTCATATACCCACTAAAATAGCGGCCTGTGCTGGTATGCAAGTGCCCTAGTTTAATGCCTAAACATGGTATCTTGCTACCCAGGCTGGCAGGGCTGCCAGTTCGTACTCCAGCCCTGAAGGTGAACTGTGTGTCACTCAGCAGTGGCTCCCGCGGCAGGGAAGGTCAAACAGCCCCTCGCGTTCTGCCGTGCGGCTGAACCTCCTGGGTAAGAAGCAGCTGGGCAGGGGACGGGAGAACTGCACATTAACGAGAGCGTTACTAACTGTCTGTCTTTGCTATTAAACCAAACCATTTCTCCAGGGAGAGTTGGGTCTAACCCCCGCTGAAGTCCAAGGGACAGTTTCGGGGGGAGCATCAGCTCTAGTCGGACCCTGCCCCATTCATAGGAGGGCGAAGCACCTCCAGAAATATTGTGGCTTTTCGTGTCGGCCTGCGTAGGTGGTGCGGGCCATGGCTACCCTCCGTGTCCAGGGGCAGGGAGGCAGTGAAACTTTGCCGAGCCCCTTCTGATCCCTCGGCTTAGCTGAAACCTTGTAGCAGATTTGCATCTTATGACTATTCAACAAAATTATCAACCCTCAAAGCATCTGGAAAGCTGCACCAACAAAAGGTTCAAAGAAAACAAAGCTCAGCCAGAAGGACGGAGCCAGTGCAAGCATCCAGAAGGAAGAGCTGGAAAAGAAGGAAATAATGTTTGTAGGTGTACCAGCTGGAATAATAACTGCCTTGCTTGTTCTCCTTGCAGCTTTCCTTGTTGTTCTTTATGGGCCAAGTTTCAGGAAAGGGAACGGTTTGCCTGCCATCAGCGCTTTCTGCATTTGTAATCCATTGCCTGTACTTCACCTGCACCTGCAACAGCTTTGTGCCTGTTTCTGTAGGCGGGCAGCAATCGAGCTGCAGAGCAGGAAGACGACCTTCCCCCACCATGGCCCCACGCCCCTCTGAAGCTACAGGCCAAAGAAACGTTCAGAACCAGCGAGAAACCACCCAAAGTGGGTGAGCTTCCTGCCTAGCTTTCTGGATTTTATGTTCTGAACTTTCATCCTTCGTATTATACTGCGTGACACTGATGCTGAACAGTGCGGGTCCAAACTGCTGAGAGTATTTCTTACGGTCCCTTTCCGGAGCCAGGACGCTCTCGGCTCTTGGTCCTTTTTCAGCTGCGGTGGCAGGATGTTTCCCACAGAGCACACCGAACCACTTTGGCCAGCCCCAAATAGCCACTACAGTAAAAGCAGGCCACCTTTCCAAAAATACCCCTCACCCACCTTACCCAAACTCATTCTGTTTTGTTCATTTCAACATGATTATCAATGAAGCACAATCCCCACTAAAATCACGTCTGAAAACGACTCGGACAGGTTTCCCAAGACTCCCTCAGCAGGAATGTGATTGCAATGAAATGATTCCTCTTGCAACTTTCAGGCTTGTCAGAAGGGCCAAGCAAGTGTCACCATTCCAGCCTGACCTCTGAAATAGTTGCCAGGGGTTGCAGGCACCATTTTGAAGCCAGCCCAGTGCCCTCCGTGGGGCACCCGCCTTGCAGCCCATCCCCAGACCACGCTTCTGCCGGTGACCTTCCCGTGGCCGTGCTGCTCTCACGCACTGCAGCCCCTGCACGCTTCTCTGAAACATGAGTTGGTCCCACTACACGGCTTGACCTGTGTTGCTAACATCTGAGCCAGCAGAGATTTAAATGAGCTTTGTAGCCGGTGCTGGAAGCCCGATTTGGGGCACCCTGGCTTCACGCGTCACCGCCTGCACAAAGCACTGGTGCCACTGAAGTAGTTTCATTTTGTGTCAAGGAGCTTCTGCATCCCTTCCCCCATGCCAAGTGCTGTGCAAACCCTAGGAATCCTCCCTCTCAACACTCTGTCATAGTATAATTCTGTTATAATTCCTGCCGTTTGAGGGACTTCTAACAGTACGTGCTGTAAATTAGACAAGCAGTATCTTGCTCGCTGCTCTCAGATAAATAAAAAAGTGCAAAACCTAATTTTCTGGTGCTCTGTTCTTTGTACTGGTTTTCTTTTAAACCTATAAATACCATCCTGTCACTCTTTCTACATGTGTGGCTTGTAGGTATTACACAAAAGATGCTATTTCATGTTTGGTGCACGCATGTTCAATAGACTTGTAGACTGTAGGAAGGTGCCATGCTGAAGTAAAGATGCACTTGTGTGATGTTTTTCACACAGACCTATCTTTGCACGCTTGTAAGGACTTACACGGCACAAATGCAATTTTAGATCAAACAACAGACCAGGAGAAAATGTGTTTCGTAAGCAGACAGACAACCCAAGTATAAAGTTGTTTGCAGGATCTGTGTGAATTTTATTACGTTCTCTGGTCTTTGGTCTCTTCTGGGATCTTACATATTTTGCATTATTATCAAATATTTGCAATGATCCATATAAACAGTCTAATGTTAAAAGCTACTCCATGTGTAACTCAACCCAGAGGAAAGATGCTTATCTGAGCTCCACAATGACAGATTTAAAAAAGATGCTGATACAGTATGTTTCTCATAAAATGAGGGAAATGTAAGAAAAATCAAAACTGCATAGATTTTTTTTTTTTTAACTTTACATAAAGTAGGACTTCTATGTTGGCTTTCGTAGTGGAATACCACTTGAAAGAGCTACAAATACCCAGCACTTCTGATCCCAGACACGTTAGCCAATGAAGGAAGGAAGGAGCAAATGCTCAGCGAGCCGGTACTGTCAGAATCTATTCCACTGTTTGGTAATTATTTTTTCTTATTACTATGACAACACAGACCGTACGAATTGTTTCTTTAACCCCAGCAAATGATAAGTGCAGATGAGACTTTTTTTTTAAAACTAAAGTCATCACTTTTTACTTCTGCAACGTCAAAGCCCATGTAAGGAAGCGATGGCAACTACCGGAATGACTTGCCCTGGTCTGCCTCCCGCTTGCCCTGTTGCTTGCCAGCGCAGCCTGCGTGGATGGGTCTGCTGCAGTGTGGCACTCGGATCATTTTTTTGTATCAGGAGGCATTTGAGAATGGCTCCACACTGGCTCAGCATTTTCTGTCTTTAAAAAAAAAAAAAAAAGCATTCTCCTTTTTAAAGTGCTTCCAAATCTTTTACATCTCTTTTCCTTTTCTCTCTTTTCAACCCCCACCTTTCTTTCTCCCCCCTTGTGGTCCTGGAGACCACCCTGCAAGTCTATATGACATCATGAGAGAGAATTAAACGTACTTGAAAGGCCACTTCTGTTTTGGTGGGAACTTCTATGCAATTGCAAAGTGCCCATTAAAGCACAGGTTGTTTCCTAGAAGCATGTCCAAGCCAGTAGCGTGCAAACCCCTTTAGGGCTTCTAGAAAGCATTCGCTTTTGAAATGCTGAAGGAAATTCAGAGATGAAAGGATAAGTCTCCCTGGCTGTGCATTTACAGTCTATTGTCTTCCATGAAGGATAGTATCACTCAGTTGTGTTATTGCAGTTAATCCACTTAAATGCTATTGGATTTTCAGATGAGCTGAATTCTTTGCATCTGCTACTAAGATGCTTTGTTTAGATGAGAAAGGGCTGTTATTTAAATCACAATGAGTTCAGGGAGATGTCAGGGTGCAGCAGGCACCTTGTGCCAATCTGCGCCGGGGAAAAGGGGGCATTTTCCCTCCGGGGCGGCGGGCAGGGAGGATGCGAAAGGAAAGCGAGCTGCCACCGCCCGGCTCCGGCACCGGTGCTCCGCGGGCTGGCTGCTGCTGCCGGGGCGGTGGGGGGGG